>LOJH01002168.1:0-24359 GCA_001685095.1 Ellobius talpinus | reverse complement strand
AGACCAGACTGGCCTTGAACTCACAGAGATCCACCTGTCTCTGCCTCCTGAGTGTGCCACTACCACCTGGCTCCAGATCCTTTTAATTAACTTAAAATAATCAATTACTTTCTTAAAATATGCACACTTTTTGTTCTCTTCTCTACTTTTAATAAGTATAAAATACAACTTGTTTTGCCTCTTAAATAAACAAAGATCTTGAGCCATCCTTACTTCCCATTTTTCTGTTTAATTAATGCCCTTACGGAAACACTAAAAACTGAAGCATTATAAAGTTATAGTAGCTCACATCCTATTTGTAGCCCCATGCCAGTATTGGCTTTTCTGATTGTGGGCTTTCTTTCTTACTTTGGTGTGAGATAAAGATATTTGTTGCCAGATATCAGAAATTATAATTTCTAATCTTAACAACACAGAATAAATTACAATGTTATTCCCTAAACTTGGATTTAGAAGCAATTCAATCTTTGTTTCTCATTGTTTGTCCCAACTTCAAAGTAATGAATGATGTAAGTAAAAGAAAATAAAAGAATTCTACACTTATATCCTGGCACACAAGAACTTCCAAGGTTCAATAAAATAAAATAGGTTTATTCAGTTAAACATATATGTATAGTTTTTTGCCTGCTTTTCTACTGACTTAATTATCTTGTTTACACAATTAGGGAGCTTAATTATAGCTATTTCAGATATCTTATCATGAAAATGTTCTAATAAATTTCCAAAAATATAATAATTATCTACTTCTTTCATATTGTGACTATAAATACAGGAAAATTTCTTCAGGGTATAATGAGATAAATAAATGTTATAGCTTAGATATCATCAACTTAGAAACTAATTTTGTTTTTAAAATTATGTGATGCACATGCATACATACAGGCAAAACATTCATATACATAAAATAAAATTTTAAATATATATAAAACTTGTAGTTACACAATTTAAGAAAATACTAAATAATGAAGGAAATGCAAAATTCTTACTGTTATAGAGTTAAAGTGAAAATCATGACAGGGTTCTTAAATTTTTAGGAATATGATTATTTTCAAAAAAAGAATCCAGCTCATAATAAAAAATAAATGTGCCCATTATGTAGGGATATTTTGTTTATGTTTTAGCAAAAAAAGCTTGTCTGAAGATCAGAGAGGCAGTTGCCAGCCACTAGAGACCTTTCACTTCTTCCAACGCTCACACCGAAGGGACGATCCTGTCCTCAGACTGCATCTCCAGACCCCATCTATCTACCAAACCTCAGCTGCCCTGAGCGCCTGTCTCCTCCTGCCATGTATTCCTCTCTCCACCCAGACACGTCAGCCCTGTCTCCACCTCCCTAGTGCTGGGATTAAAGGTGTGGGATCCCAAGTGCTGGGATCACCTTTGTGTGAGCTCTGTTTCTCTTTTAGACAGACTCAATCTTGTGTAGCCGAGGGTGGCCCTGAACTAACAGAGATCCTTATGCCTGTGTCTCCTGATTCCTGGGATTAAAGGTGTGTGCCTGGCCTCTAGTGGCTTAACTCTGCATTCTGATCTTCAGGCAAGCTTTATTTGTTAAAATACAAAGTATCATTGCATTTCCCCCTTGGCAGTCAGAGGACAAGTCTGGGGAGACAGTCTGTGGACAGGATCGCCCTTTCAGTCTGAGCATTAGTAGAGGTAAAAGGTCTCTCTAGCGGCTGGCCGCATTGCGTCTCTGACCTTCAGGCAAGCTTTATTTGTTAAAACATAAACAAAGTATCACCACACCACTGCTTGTGTACTGATGAAACACAGCCTGGAGTCAGAACACTCAGAATTCAATCTTGGCTACCACTTGTTAGTTATATAACACCAGGCAAGTTACTTTTACATACCTAAGGCTTAGTGTCCTCAACATAAAATAAGAAGGCAATTGTAACTATTTCACAATGTTTCGGAAAGGATTAAATTAAAATTTTAATGCATATGAGTAATAAAAGAACTGTGTGCTACACATTGAGTGTTCAGTCGCTCAGCTGCCTCACAGCCCCCACTCCATCACTGAGCACCTCACAGGATAAGAAGAGGCTGTTCAGTGTAACTCTGTGTCCTGGATGAAGGGAACAAGTTTAACTGCTGGGCTTATCCCACATGGAATAACATTCTTTACCACTTAAAGTTTAACACAAGTATTTCATGAATAAAACCCCATTAAATAGCTATCTACAATTACTGTCTTAAGATCAGTGGGAAACCATGCAAACAGCACAACTGTTAAAGAGTGAAGAAACGGCAGTGCCTAGAGAAAGTTAACAGATTCAGACAGGGACACCAGGCACAAGAAAAACTGTGCATCCCCTCTTCATAAAGTAAGCTCTCGAAAGAAGTTAAGTTTTCTCAATTTCATAATTTTGTCTCAAGTCAAGTCTACTTTAAATTGTATATAAATAGGTACAGAACTACTTAGTACATTTTTAAAATTTAGATTTATTTTTATTTTAAGTGTATGTACCTTGCCTGCATGCCTGTATGTGCACTACAGTAATGTAGTGCCTGCGGGGGCCAGAAGAGGGCGTGGATCCAGTGTGAGTTACGGGTGGCTGTGATCCACCATGTGAATGCTGGATGTTGAACCTGGGTCCTCTGTTATCTCCCCAGCCTCTGAGCTATCTCTCCAGCCCCAAGAACTACTTAGCACTTTTTAAGGTTCCCATAAAATGAAAGCAATCAAATATGTTCTAGAAGTCTAAAACAGACTACAGAGAGGAGAAAAATCTTTGAAAATTGAAAATTAGGGTACAAAAAAAAATCTAAGGCAGTAATTATGAGCCAGTCTGGCCTTAGAAAATTATCTAACAGTCTCTTGAATGAACAGACTTTTGGCCTCTGATGGCAATCTCAGATCTCAACTACTAGGAATTACAGAAAAAATAATTACTTGGAGTTCTAATTATAAAATTATTTTTTAATGATAGTAATTAATCTCCAAGGAAGATACAATAAGTAACTAAGCTTCAATTGCCAAAACTGGAAACAGCAATGGCCTTTTTACTTCTCAGAGTGAGTGTCCCTCTTAACTGGAAACAGTTGGTAACCTACAGTAAGAGTAGACTCCACAGAGTGGATAGAATGTAACAGTGCTCACATCTCTTCTCAACAGGGACCTAACAATAATTAGGTCCCTGAATTTAATTACTTTAAAACACACTACATTTGTGTCTCAACAAAAGCACCAGTAGACTTTTTATCTTTTAAAACTTTTGATAACAGCCCCAAAACACAAGAGGGATCAAGAGTCTGTAGTGATTTTATTGATAAATGCTTATCTTACTGTGTCTAAAAATATATATGCAGTACAGTTGTATAAGAATTCACAAAACTCACTAGGCCTAGAGGTACTGCCCCTTAATCCCAGCACTCAAGAAGCAAAGGCAGGTGCAACTCTCTGTAAATTTGAGGTCAGCCTGGATTTTGTTGGAAGACCCTATCTCAAAAATAAAAACCAAACCAAAACCAGACAAAAAATTCACAAAATCTATAACTTTTAAGTACAAACTAAAAGTAAATAGAATACTATAGTGGTATATTATTTGTATTTTAATAAATAAAGCTTCCCTGAAGATCAGTGAAAAGCAGCCAGACTAGTCAGCCATACAGGCCAGGCAGTGGTGGCACACGCCTTTAATCCCAGGAGTTAGACTAGTTAGTCACAGAGGCCGGGAGGTGGTGGTGCACGCCTTTAATCCCAGCACTAGAGAGGAACATAAAATGGAAAAAGACAGGCCTCAGTTTCAGTCTCAATCTGAGGATTCGTGGAGGCAGGATTACCCATATTTGGTCTGGCTGCTTTGATTTTCTAATCTTCAGGTTGAACCCCAATAACTGTCTCTGGGTTTTTATTATTCTTGCTACAGAATACCCTTTCTCCATCGTCCTAACTCTACATCAAAGTAATCTCTGAATGACTGGGTGGCTCTATGGCTCAGCACAATTAGATACTCATTTATGGTTACACCATTGGTCTGTCACATTTCCCAAAAAAATTCTCACCACATGTTAAAAGTCCATTGGTGGGGGCTGGAGAGATGGCTCAGTGGTTAAGAGCATGGACTGCTCTTCCAGAGGACCCGGGTTCGGTTCCCAGTACCCACATCGCAGCTCACAACTGTCTGAAAATCCAGTTCCGGGGGATCTGACACCTTCACACCAATGCACATAAAAATAAAGTTTAATAAAAAAAAAAAGTCCATTGGTGTTACACACTTTAATTAGTTGCTAATATACAATTACAGAGTGTCTAATGAAGACGGGAATGTTTTTTTCTGAAAAGAGCTTATTTTATTATCCCCAGTGACCTATATATTATTTTACTGTTGCTGGGTCAGCTAACAGCACTTGCTGCTCTTCCAAAAGACCTGAATGCAGTTCCCAGAACCCACATCAGGTGCCTCATAACCTCCTGTAATTCCAGTTCCGGGATCAGAAACCCCGTTTTTGCCTCTGTGGGCAACTGCACACATGTGGTAGACACTCACACAGGAACACGCATACCCATAAACTATAGTTTCTGAGGCTAGAGAAATGGTCCAGCAGTTAAGAGCGCTCACGGCTCTTCCAGAAGACCCTCAATGGTGGATCACAACCATCTGTAACTCCAGTTTCAAGAGACATAAGGCTCTCTTCTAGCCTCTGCAGGCACCAAGCATACTGCACACACATATATGAAACCAAAGTGCCTGTATACATAAAAACTTCTAAGTTCTTTTTAAAAGAAATGAGCTGGTCAGGTAAAAATAACCTTCAAGGAAAGAATACTAAGTACTTTCTGCTATTTCCTAGAATGTAGTCTTACTATGTAGAGTGATGAAGTGTTTTCTTTATAAATTCTAAAAGAGGCTCTATTTTTTCAAGGATGTTTGTTTGAAAATGTGATCATATAATGGGAAAGTTTTTTGGGTTCTAGTATTACTTTAAAAATTAAAATCAGTGCCTAAAATATTCTGATACTTTTTTTTCTGAGACAGGGTTTCTCTGTGCATCAGCCCTGGTTTTAGAGCTTTGGAGCCTGTCCTGGAACTCTCTCTGTAGACCAGGCTGGCCTCGAACTCAGAGATCTTCCTGTCTCTGCCTCTTGAACGCTGGGATTAAAGGAGTACGCCACCACCGCCCAGTCTGATGCCTCATTTATGAGGTGTAGAGACAAGGAACTAAAAGTTTTGTACTTAAGAATGAATATAAATGAGAGGCCAATAACTTTTGTTCTGATCTGCGCTTGCTCTTGTAATTATACAGTCGTCTTCTTAGCAGGAAGCAGTACCCAGCTTTCAATAGACATACCTTCATTATATAGGGGACATTTTTTAAATTTTATTTTGTGTGTATGGAGGTTTTGCCTGTATAAATGTCTGTGTACCATATGTGTACAGAATAGGGGCATCAACTTAATTTCTTAAAATATTTTTTATGGAGCCGGGTGGTGGTGGCGCACGCCTTTAGTCCTAGCACTTGGGAGGCAGAGGCAGGCAGATCTCTGAGTTCGAGGCCAGCCTGGTCTACTAGTTCCAGGACAGACTCCAAAGCTACAGAAAAACACTGTCTCGGGAGGGGGGGACACCAAAATTCTTTTCAAGATTTTGATAATATATCATATTTTATACATTTGTACAAACTCTTTGTGTATTCAGCATTTACTGCATTCTCACTATATGCCCAACAATAGGGACAAAAAAGCAATTTTTAAACTTAATTTAAAAATTTTTTATTTATATATGAGTATTTTGCATGCATATATGTCTGTGCACAATATACATGACTAGTGCCCTCAGACGTCAACAGACAGCACCAAATGGGACTAGATTTACAGATGTTTTGAGCCACCATGTGGATGCCGAAACTCAAAACTGGGTCTTCTGGCCATTGAGCCATCTCTCCAGACCAAAGGGGCACTTTTTAAAAAGAAACAAGTCTGGTACAGTGGTACATTCCTGTAATTGCAAGGCTCGGGAGGTGAAAACAGGAAGATTTTGGGTTTGTAGCTAGCCTGGGCTACACGGAGTTAGAGGCCAGTCTGGACTAACAAGGTGCTCCAAGAGAGACTGGGGGGAGGGCTTTGCTCCTTTATAGTCCTTCAAATTGTAGTATGGTTATGTCAGTAAGATGCAATTATTATACGCCCAGATTTTTATTTCCTTTCTTGTTTTATTAGTCTAGGTATTTTGCTTGAACGTTGTCTGTGCACTGCGTGCATGGCTGGTGCCCATGGAGGCCAGGAAAGGGGAAGAGAGGCCCTGGAACTGGAGTTACAGACAGTCGTGAGCGATCATGTGGGTATTGGGATCAAGCCTGGGTCCTCTGCAAGAGCAGCCAGTGTTCTTAACAACCGTGTCATCTCTCCAGCCCCCAGGATTTTTGTTTAGCACAATAATTATTTTCAAGATCATTATGTATTTTTCATAGTATTTATTGGTATATTTACTTATTTACTAAGTTTTTTTGAAGCAGGATCTCATAAAACCCAGAGTGGTCATGAATTTGCTAAATAACTAAGGTTGGCCTTGAGCTTTGGCTCCTCCTATCTCCACTTCTCCAAGTGCTGGGATAATAAGTATGCACCACTTTACTTGAGTTTAGAGCTGTTTGCTTCAACAGTTACATAATATTTCATATGAAACAGATATTTTCCTCATCTATTGTCTTATCTGTCTTATCTATTGTCTTATCTACTGAACCACAATATTGTTGTCAGTGAAGTTTGACACTGAGACAATGTTAAAGCGTCCATTTATTCACTTGACCCACATTGGCCCTTAGCACACTCTATGTTGAGTGTATGTGTGGACACACATGTAGGTATCTGTGTACATACAGTGTGTGTGCACTTATGCGTGTGCACAGGAAGCTTGATGTAATTCCACAGGCACTGTCCAGCTGGTTTTCTGAGAGAAGGCCTCTCACTAGGACCTGAGGCTTTCTTTTTTAACTAGGCTTGCTGAACAGCGAGCTCCATTCTCTGCTTGTCTGTCTCCCCAGAGCTGAGATTGTAAGCCCCATGCCACCATGACCAGCTTTTTCCTTTTTTTTAAGTTCTGGGGACAGAACATTTTTGCTGTTAATTATGGGACAGTCTAGTCATTATAGCAGTTCAATTACTGCTTAGCTGAAAAGTCCTTTTAGCACTTCAAAATTAGAGCTGGAAAGATGGCTTGATGGGTTAAAGCATCTAATGCTCTTGCAGAGAATCCAAACTTTGGATCTCAACACCACACAGAGCAGCTTACAACCACTTGTAACCCTACCATTTCCTTCTTCTGGCTTCCTCTGGCACTTGCACTCACAGCCTCAAACAGATTCTTAGGACAAGGGCAAAAAGCAGCCACATTCTTTGCCAAAATATCACAAAAATGGACTCTAGGCTAGTTACTAATATTCCCCCCCTCTGAATCCTCTTGAGCTTGTCTGCCAAAGCCCACATTACTCTCAGCACTACTGTCTTCCCAGCTCCTAGTATGAGCTTCCAATGACCTAGTATGACCATTCAACCACTTACAGCATTAAACCACTCTCTTAATACAAAGTCTCACATATTCACCCAAAAAATACCTGTCACAGCAACATGCCATTCCCTGGTACCAACTTCTGCCTCTGCTACTTTTCTATTGCTGTGAAAATACTCACGACCAAGGTAACTCATAAAAGAAACAGTTTATTGGGGACCATCATGGTGGGGAGTATGGGGCAGGCAGGCATGGTGCTTAGCAGTAGCTGAGAGCTCACATCTGATCCACAAGCACAAGGCAAAGAGCTAACTGGGAATGGTGTGGACTTTAGGAACCTCAAAATCCACCCCCAATGACACACTTCCTCCAACAAGGCCACACCTTCTAATCCTTCCCAAACAGTTTCACCAACTGGAAAACAAGCACTCAAACATATAAGCCTATGGAGTCATTCTCATTCAAACCACCACAGTATGCATGTAATAAATGTATGCATATTTTAAAATTCCTGTCTATATCAATAAGCTGTATTGCAAGTCTCAATTACACAATCTTATCTTTTTCCTCTAGTCTATAGTTACATGTATATCCTTTATAAAGGACATTGTTGCTAATGTTTATTTTGTTTGGTTGGCTTTTTCGTTTATTTATTTGGGGTGTTGGTTTTTCACTTGAGACAGGGTCTCACCATGGAGCTCTGGCTGGTCTAGAACATGCTACATAGACCAAGTTGGCCTCAAACTCACATAGACTGACCTGCCTCTGCCTACCAGTGCTTGGATTAAAGGTGTGTGCCACAATGCTGGCTGTTGTCTGTTTCTTGAGTTACAACTTCTCTATATTTCTCACACGACTTTAATATATGACCTCAAGTGGCCCTTCTTCCTTAGCCTCCAGAATAAAAATTGGACAACAGGCACACGCCTCTAAACTATAGCTATAGTTTCCTTTTTCTTTTTTTGTTATTGTTTTATTTTTCAGACAAGGTCTCATTGCATATCCCTGGCTGGCCTAGAACTTGCTATCTAAACCAGGTTGGTGTCAAACTCACAGAGAGCCACCTGCTTCTGTCTCCCAAGTGCTGGGTAAGATTAAGGACATGCATCACCACAACTACTTGTAGTTTTCTTGATATCACTAATCCCCTTCCTTAAGGTTTTGGGTTTTTTGTTTGTTGAGACATGATCCTGTTATGCAGTCCAGACTGGCCAAGAATTGACCAGGTAGTTCAGGCTGGCTTGTAATCCTACTGCCTCAATCTCTGGAGCTCTGGGACTACAAGCACACACCACCATTTCCTGACAAAAGGAAAAATATATCTTGATTCGACTTAGTTGGTGATATACTGATGCTTTGCTGGTGCTGGTAAATCTCTTTTGGGGCTTTAGATAAAATTTTACAATGCTAGAATTTTCCCTTTCAATTCCACTAACCTTGAATGTTTATCTGTTTTATATTTTCATAAAGCAAGAAGTTATAAAGAAGTTACTGTAAATACTTACTGAGTGGTGTTGTATCAGGAGGTGGAAAATTCTCAGTAAAGTTGACATTACATAAATCTGTACTACAGCAGCAAAAACGGTATGTTCCATTCTGAATAGAGGGTGGGGTGGTAGTTACTACACATTCTTCATAGTGACATTCTTGGGGATCACCAATGTGAGACCAACATCCTACAAAACAATATTAAAATAAGCTAGGAAACAATACAGTAAGTAAAACCACAAACTATGAAATAATTGCAGTAATATAAAACTAAGTAATATATAAGTCATAAAACAACCTGAAAAATGGTAAAGAACACAACAGACATTTCATGAGGGAAAAGCAACCAACAGCGTGGTTATGATTAACTTTACTATTATTATAAGAATTATTCCTAAAACGGTAAAGTCAAACTATTTTAGATTTAAGTTGTCCTAATTTTGAAAATAACAATATGCAATCATAACCAAGTGTTAGTGCCAGTTGCTCTCATACGATTCTATAATAAATGCATGTATGATGGAAATTTCAGAAAAATCCACAGCAATTTTAATGTAGAGACTTTAAAGTAATCATACATGTTATGATCTACTAATTCTACATCAAAGAATCTACTTAAAAAAATTAGACACAACTTTTATATACGTTTAGTTTTTCACTGCAGGATAACACATTTCAGTGAAAACCTTGAAACAGCATCTTATCCAAAGCACGTAAGTAAACTATGAAACATGTACATAGGAAATACGGTGCTGAAGAACAATGTTTTCAGAAATTATTTACAATAACGTGGAGGGAAGAGCAGGGAATTATTATATAGCATTATCCTAATTTTCAAAGAAGACTGGTAGACATGTAATCATTTTACATGGAAAATGTACTTAAAGGAAGCAAATCAATATGAAAATAATATTTCTTAAAGAGAACTGAGTAATAGTCCTTGGTTTTTCTGAGTAGTTTTTTCCCACACTTCATTCACATATATTAACTTATAAAGACAAAGATGCTATTAAAATAAAATGTTATTAAAAGGTCAGGCATGGTATGCCTTTAGTCTCCACACTTGGGAGGCAAAGGAAGGCAGATCTGTTTGAGTTCCAGGCCAGGCTGGTCTATACAACGAGACCCTATCTCAGTCAGTCAGTCAGTCAGTCAGTCAACCAGTCAATCAATCAATCAATCGTCTTGGTCTACACAATGAGACCCTATCTCAATCAATCAAACAAACTACACTAAAAGTAAAAATTTTTCTACAAATGTGGAGCTTTGTGGACAAACATACAGATATATATGCATGTGCTTACATTCTTATTCACCACTTTCTGGAGAGGGTGTTAATCTACCTACACATCTTTGCTAGACAAGCTCCAACTGTATGAAAAACAATGCTGAAGATATGGCCCTGTGGCAAAGACCTACCTATGTACATGACATTCTGTGTTTGACTCTCAGCTTGAAACACACACACACACACACACACACACAGAGACAGAGAGAGAGAGAGAGTTTAAAAACATATTACTTGCCTTGTTTCACAAGATTGATATCCCCTTTGGATTTCTCCCACAGGCCATAGCACGTGCTCCCTTTGGAGCACAATATCGTCCCATTTTCATGAGAGATTCTGCTCTCACCTATCCCAAGGTCTTGTTGATAGGGATCTTTAAATGCACACAGCCGTTCTTGATTCTGGGAAGCTAAAAAAAGGAAATAACACAATGATAAACTGATACTACTTTGATAATACTACTGACTATGAGAATCTGTAAGATTTCTTAATTAATATCCAACATAATTTTAAAAATTATAAATTTTCCTACTAAATCCTTTAAATTTCATTGCTGAATAAATTCTTACCCAATAATTTCCTTTTTCAAGATTTATTTTTACTATTGTGTATGAATGCGTGTGTGTACAGGTGCCTTGGAGAGGCCAGGGGAGGTGGATGGTCCTGTAACTGGAGTTACAGGTGACTGTGAGCTGCCTGACATAGTTGCTGGTAATTGAACTTGGGTCCTCTGTAAGAGCAGTACACACGCTTTTAACTACTGTATCGACTCTCTATCCACAGCCTCTGGCAATTTCCTTTTGCACGTTAATTTTTACATCCATGCAAGAACTTTTCTAAAATGTTCCCTAAAAAGAGTCTTCTTTTACTCATGTAACTCTTATTACTATTTCTACTATTAAGTATTTTTGCTGTTCAAAAATAGAAAGACCATGTTCAATGGGCATGGTATTGTACACATTTAGTCCCAGGACTGAGGTGGCAGAGGCAGGGAGATCTCTGAGAGTCCTAGGCTAGCCTGGTCTCATAGTGACTTTCAGGACAGCCAGAGCTACAAAATGAGACCCTACCTCAAAAAAAGAAAAATACCATGTTCTAAATCAACCTTTAAAACAAAGAGGTAGGCTGGGCATGGTGGTGCAAACCTTTAATCCCAGCACTTGACAGGCAGAGACAAGGTGGATCTCTGTGAGTTCAAAAGCAGCCTAGTCTACATAGCTAGTTCCAGGTCAGCCAGGACTATATAGAGAGACCCTGCCTTAAACAAACAAACAAACAAACCCTAAAAGCATAAGAATTCTAGCAAATATTACAGTATTCAATTCTATCATTTTACAGTCATTAGTATAAAGCTACATTGTTAGACATGATAGCCTTGATGTATGAGCATAATGAAAAATTATATGGTTTCTTTTCAGAGTGATGTCTGTGTGTGTTTTAAAATTATACTGTGGTAATGGCTACATAAATACCAAATTAACAGAAAGAAATCATGGAATACTTTACCTCAGATGAATGAATTTCATGATATACAGATCATGTCTGAGTAAATATACATGTAAAATATGTTGTTGTTTTTAAAGGGACAGAATTACTTTTTAGGACTGACTGGCCTAGAACTTTCTCTGTAGACCAGTCTGGCCTCAAACTCACAGAGATCCACCTTGAGCTCTGCCCTTGAGTGCTGGGATTAAAGGTGTGCACCACAACTCTTGCTAAATAGGTTTTTAAAACTGAGACTACTTCTGAGCAAAAAGAAAATGATTTTGCATTACTTAAAACAGCCAGATGAAGAAATATTTGATGGCTCCTCGTATTTAAGGGACAATCTAATGTAATTTAATGCCAAGCCCTCTTTCTTATCCATGTGATTTAACTGGTTCCAATAGAGCATTTGCCATGTAACTCAGTGATTAACAAACATGGGCCAGCATTGTGAAAATATCAAAAAAGTAAAAGGTTATCAAAAAGCAACATGTGATCTTTAATTTCTTAAGATAGACTTTCCTAATGTTTGACTAACAAGGATAATCACTAGGAATTCCAATAGTTTCTTAGGACTTTCTGAATCAGTTTTGCATTTGAGGTGTACAGAATTGGAACAGTACAATTCAGGAGCATTTTAGCAAAGCATATTATTTATCAAAATAATGTTTTTTGTTATTTTTTGCTTTTTATGCTTTTTCAAGCTAGGGTTTCTCTGTAGCTTTGGAGCCTGTCTTGGAACTAGCTCTTGTAGACCAAGTGGCCTCAAACTCACAGAGATCCTCCTGTCTCTGCCTCCCAGATGCTGGGATTAAAGGGGAGCACCACCACCACCTGGCCAAAATAATGTTTCTGAACATAACAAAGAAGTCTAGAAAAGGAATGACAGGTCTTAACATCTGTGTGTCCAGCCAATTCACATAAACAGACCTGTCACATTTATTGGTATGCAAAATACTTTCCAAGTACTGGGCCAGGTAACAGACTAGATAAGGAAAGCTGCAGTTATCAAATCTTTGGTTATAAAGTTTATTCAGACACACCAAACCACAGACAGCAATTAATGGAAAAGAAATGTGGCTTGATGTATATACTTTTAAACTATGTTTCAATCGTCTAAAAGATATTTACTAATATCTAAAGAGCACAATATATATGTAGTGCTACCGATTAGAAAAACAGGTATGCCAGGAAATGTTGGTGCAGACCTTTAATCCCAGCACTTGGAAGGCAGAGACAGGCGGATCTCTATGAGTTGTCTGAAGACAGCTTGTTTTAAAGAGCGAGTTCCAGGACAGACTCCAAAGCTACAGAGAAACCCTGGTCAAAAAACCAAAAGGACAGACAGACAACTGAGGTAGAAGGCAGCATCGCTGGCAGGGTGGCAACTGCTCCCTTCAGATAGACACAACATTTTAAGAGGAAACAGCATCAGGAAGTAAGGGCTCTCCTCAGAATGCAGACTCCAAATCAGTCCTTCACATCTTTCGTGAAAGACCAGTGCACTACAGAAGGGAAGTCCGTTTTATCAGAGTCTGGTAAAAGCTGAGAAAAGTAAAACAAATTTGCAGATCAAACAGGGTTTCTGAGGCGTCTGGAAGCCCAAGAAGGAATGCAATGAGAGCTACACTGGAATAAATAAGAGATGGTTGTTTACATGAACGGTATTCTGTTCTCGGGGTGGGGTAACTAGGACTGGGGCTCAACACCATTCTAGCAGCGGGAAATGACACCTCAACCTGAACAATCGAATCGCTTCTTGAACGCTGCAAGCAGTTCCCCTGAAGGAACAAGGATGAGTAAAAACAATGAGAAAATTTCAACCAGTGACCTAACCCCAGATGTTCAAGTCCTGATGCAAAAACACAATAAACATGGAAATAAAGGCAACCTGAGTCCTCCAAAAAGTAGCAACTCTACGCAATAGTTTCTAAACATCTCAGACTATTCCACAGAACAGAAATGGAGGAATAGTACCAAACTCTTCTTATAAAGACATAACAAATAAGAAAAAATTACTGAACAATTCCCCTGCTTAATATGCAAAAGTTCTCAAAAAAAATTGCCGGCCAACAGAATTGAAGAACACACCAAAAAGCTCATTCACCACAGCAGAGAGGGAGGGCTGATTCAACATTCGTAAGTCAATACGTAACAATCACACCAATGGCCTCAAGGAGAGAAATCAGTTTCATCCCAACAGATGTATGTGTTTTGACAAAATCGAACATCCTTTCACAAAAGCCCTGAAAAAAAATTAATTGTACTAAATAGTAAAACCTGAAAGCATTTCCACTAAAATCAAGAACACAAGGGCATTCACTTTTTGATTTGTGTGTGTGTGTGTCTGTGTGTGTGTGTGTCTGTGTGTATTTGGAGGTCAGAAAACGTTATGAGATCATGTGGGGTCCTAAGGATCAAATTCAGGTCATACAAGTACATACACCTGTTGAGCCATCTTGCAGGCTGGAATGTCCCTTTCTCCACTATTTTCCTGAGACAGGATCTCACTGTGTAGACCTGGCTGGCCAGGAACTGGTCTCTGCCTTCCACCACACCTAGCTCACTTTTTCCATTCTTACTCAACATACTGTTGGATGTCTTAGCAGGAGTGATGAGTCAAGAGAGGATACAAAAAGGAAAAGGTCAAACTATCCTATTGCAGATAACAGTCTACAGTTCTTAGACACATGGAAAAAAGTTAAACCCCCCTAGTCATCAGAGAAATGCAAATTAAAACTACACTGAGGCTGAGTGGTGGTGGTGCAGCTTTAATCCTGGCACTCGGCACTCGGGAGGCAGAGGCAGGCGGATCTCTGTGAGTTTGAGGCCAGCCTGGTCTACAGCTAGAGTTCCAGGACAGCCAAGGCTACACAGAGAAACCGTCTCAAAAGACAAAAAAAAATTCTAAATGTTGCTCCATCTTTCATGATAGTTTTTTTATTATTTTATACTGAATACACATAAATAACAATACATGTTTGTCAGTTATCTATTAAAATATAGATAACTGACAAATAACTAAAAGTAGACAAAAGAAGAAATGTAGGAATGAGCTGCCTGGTGGTAACTGAACACGCATCCAATCATAAAAGTATCAACTCAGGAAAGTCAAAGAATAGAGTTTGCTCAATCCATGAGGAAGACTTAAAATAAGGGGGGGAAAGAAGGATTCCAACAGAAACAAAACAACCTTGGGTTTATCAACAGGCCATCTTATTTAATCTAACATTTTGAGAAGAGCCTGTATTTTTTTCTGTCTACAAAGTATGATATCTATAAATCTGAAATTCAAGAAATTATACATAATTACAGAGAAACATGCTTCAAATTCTACAAAGCTTTTTCAGAATTCAGAAATAGCCAATTTATATACTGGAAAGATTTAGAAGGCAAAAATATTACAGTGATAAATAATAGTTTACTCACAGGTAGATAAAAATTGGAAAATAAGAAATTTAGAGAATATAAATAAAAATGAAGCTGTTTTAATAAGACAAAATGTGGAAATGAACAAACTGCGGAAATGAAAGAAATGATTACTATTCTGAACATCTGTTAAATTCACTATGAATGAATATAAAAATCTCTGAAAGACAGTATCCCGCTGAAGCCAGGCTGCCCTGGAACAGACTGTGTAGCCCAGACTGGTCTTGAAATCTCAGTTCCTGTCTAAGTCTTAATGCAGGAAGTACCAGCGTGAGTCACAACACTGGCAAAATTTTTCAAGCTTCACTGCCATTCTGTGTCCAAACAACCCAGAAGTCACACAATACTTATCCCCCAGTAGCTGTAATAGATTTATCTGCACTGGAGAAGTCTACGTCTTATCTCTGCCCTGGAACAAAGTTCAGGGACTAATTCTGGGTAGGCTTCTGCTTGGCTTCTGTTTATCTAAGTGTCAAAATGAACTATCTAAAATAAACAAACAGCACAGAAACCTTACAGGCGTGGGACAAATGACTGAAGAAATGAGGCAACAGTATCCTTTTCCCAGAACACAAGTGCCTAAGGACAGACTGAACCATGATTTCAGAGCAGCGCTACAGTGGCTCTGTTATAAAACATACAGAGTAGATTCTTTCCTGCTGCACATGAGCGCACGCACGCATGTGCACCAGAGAGAGGTTGCTGCTGGATGTGTTCTTCATTCACTGTCCGCCTTGTTTTACTTTTTGGAAAAGGGTCTCAGAACCTAGAGCTCATCAATGAGATGAGGCTAGCCAGCCTGAATTCAGGAAGCCACCTGTCTTTGCTGCCTCAGCAGCAGAATTACTACACAAAGTGTTTAGTTTTCTTTTGTTTTCTTTTTTTAATTTGAGTACTAGGGATCTAAACTACAGGGCAAGCATTTTATGAACTGAGTCAACTCTTCAACCCCATGAATATCTTTTAAAGATTTGGGTTTTTTTATTTTTATTTTATGCATGTTTTTCATGCATGCCTGGCACCCTTGGAGGCCAGAAGAAGACATATCCCCTGGCACTGGAGTGTAAATGGTTGTGAGCCACCATGTAGGTGCTGGGAACTGATCTTGGGTCCTCTGCAAGATTATCAAGTGCTCTTAACCCTGAGCACTTCTCCAGCCCCACGGATATTTTAACAGAAATATTCCGCAGAAATTTACTATAAATTTAGATTTTTTAATTCAATTATAATAAATCAAGCAAAGACCCTTATTTTCCAATGTTACAATGCATCATTTTGTAAAGTAACCTTTTTTTAATTTATTAATTATGCCCTCATCTTCTTTATGTAATACTGAAAAACGGACTTGGGACCTCGCACATACTAGGCAAGTGCTCTATAGAGTTACATCTCAGTTCTTAATTTATATATTTTTCTTCCCAGATTGCAACATATTTAAATGTTATTATGCTGAGCATTGTCATAGTTTCAAATTGAGAGAACACTGGGAGATTAAAATCATCAGAAGATACCTCTTTAGCATTTTCTTTGTTGTTGCTGTTGGTATTGGTGGAGGTGGTAGTGGTTTCTCAAGGCAGGGTTTCTCTGTGTATCTCTGGCTGTCCTGGAACTATGTAAACCAGGCTGGCCTCAAACTCAGAGATCCACCTGCCTCTGCCTCCCAAATCCTGGGATTAAAGGCAAGCACCGCCATATCCAGCTCTTTAGCTTTTTCTTGAGTTTAATGTTATGCTGAGGACTCCTGAGAGTCATAGAACTCTGCATATATTCAGTCATATTCACGACTGTAACTTGTCACAGCGAAGTAACGCAAACCAGAACTAACGGGAAACAAGGTCCAGATTTCTTGAATCTCCATAGCATCACACAGAGCAGACTTAGTCCCCCCCACTGCTGAATTGTGAAACACATAAATTATTGTCTAAATACTGTTCCAATTTTAATTAATAGTTTGATCATGTAAGCATTTTTAGTCTGGCACCAAAATCCCAGATTCACAGAAGGAGATGGTTGGCACAAACTATACTGTTTGCACCAACAATATAAGGACGGTAAAGTATTCAAATCAATTAGGGAGTGGAGGGAGTGTTGGGAGCATGAAGGTCCTTGCACCCACAGACATCCAGGGAAAACAGAAATGTTAATCACACAGGGGTGTCTCCTTAATGGGAAGATAAAATACCTGCCTTCCATCCAGAAACTGAGAGTGGACATTGCTAACAACCTGTAGACCTTTCTGCTATCTGTGGAGGCAGACCTCACCTCACCCTTTGTCCAAATTCCCCATAGTGATCATTCCACACTCTCCCTCCCTAGACCGTCATCTTTAGCTTCCAGAGTTAATAAAACATAACCTGACTGGAGATGTCACATGTATGATATAACCTGCTAACATCTATGCTATGGTCAGAGACCACGCCAGATTCTAGGGCTTTTAGCTATAGAACCTATGTTCGTAGTCACATGTACTTTGTGAAGGCGTTTCTATTATGTAGTCAGACCTCAAGGTTTATTGTGCACCTGGAACTGAAATATTTGTTGCCTGGAAACTTTCCCCCAAATTGCACTGTGTTTTAAACAGGCTGACAATGAATGACCTGGCACTGGGCTCCCGGAAGTCCCCCTGCAGATTCATTCCCTGCCTGGATATCGGCAGGGACCCCTCAGCGGGAGCACTCCCAAACACAAATTCCCACATGCCAGCCAGTGGCCAACGTGGAATGCCGGGCTTTCTAAGAACAGCTGCCTTAGGCCCGTCATTTTAACTCTCTCTCTGAACAGATTCCTAAAGCAACTAAAAGCTAATGAACACACATGCACAAAACACATCTAAAACAGAAACAAACAAACAATAAACCAAAACATATTGTTCCTTCTAACCCAGAGCAATAATGAGACTATACAAAAGCAAGTAAGACAGCCTCAAGCCTCTAAGAGGCTTTCCATCCCGGGACTGGCATGACAGCCATTAGAGTCAAATATTACCAAGTGCCTATGACGTGGCGGCAGCGTTCCACACCTAGGGACGCAGCACGAGTGAGTGAGTCTTAGTCCCTCAAAGTGCTTGTATCCTAGTGATATAAACAGACAAGTTATAAATGCACAAATAAATACATTTATTGGGAGACTTTGGGTGGCTCAGGGTTTCCACCCTCACTGCGATGAGTGGCCCATTCTATGTCAGAGGGTGTCTGTAGATTAGGTGTCTTCCTTCACTGCTCTCTACATTAGTGACACAGATGTCTTGCTGAACCTGGCATTTGCTGTTTCAGCTATGGCCAGCTCTGCCCTCCCCCGGTGTCAGGGTCACCACACCTGCCTTCTACCTGAGTGTTGGTGATTGGAACTCAGGACTCGTGCCTACACAGGAAGCAGTTTACCTAAATATCAATCTGTCTCCTCAACCCCACAAATGGTCATTCTTATAGGGTACTCTTGAAAGAGAGGTAAATTTTAGAATATAATAGAAACATGCTCTACTATATAATAACCTTCTTTGGGAAATACAAAATAAAACGTTTTGTTTGTTTGTTTGCCTCGAGACAGAGTTTCTCTGTGTAGCCCTGGCTCTCCTGGAACTTGCTCTGTATACCAGGCTCCAGACTGGCCTCAAACTCAAGAAATTTGCCTGCTTCTGACTCCCAAATGCTGGGATTAAAGGCTTGCACCACCACCACCCAGCACACACACACACACACACACACACAAAAGACATTTTAAATGTCTTCAATTGGTGTTTTTAATTTCAAGAAATGTATTTGTTGGGAATAACTCATGCTGGGCTCAGAATAGAAAAGAGAAAATGAAAACAGAAGACACTGAAAGATTATCGTTAATGTTTTCTACGTGGGATAATATAAATACTACTCAGTCTTGATTTGATGTCAAGAATACACAACCATCTGTGGGGGAGAGGTGGCTTAGTAGTTAAGAGCACTTGCTGCTGGGCTCAATTCCCAGTACACACACAGCAGCTAACAACCACCTGTAATTCCAATTCCGAGGGAACCAATGTCTCTTCTGACCTCCACAGGCTCAAGAAAACGTGGACCACATTCATACACTCAAGAACACACATATACACATTAAATAATGTTTAAAAGAATAGACAAAAATCTGATGATCAAATCTTCACCAAGTGTGGAACAGAAAGTGACTTCCTAATCTGAGAAAGGTCATCAATGAAAACCCACAGCTGCTGCTGCTGCCATACTCAATGGTGGGAAAACAGAAAAATCTCCCTTAAGATCAAGAACAAGAAAGATATTAACTCCTTCAAGTCTACTGAACACTATGTTAAGAAAGTCTACAAAAATTGAAGACGAGGGACTGGACAGACAGCTCAGTGGTTAAGAGCACTGACTGCTACTCTTCCAGAGGTCCTAAGTTCAATTCCCAGCAACCACATGAAGGCTCCTAGTTTCAATTAACAAAAATTAACTAAAAATAACTCAAAAGATGCTAAAAATCCTATATAATCTTCAGAAAAAAGCAGAGTCCCAGCACATCTTTGTGACCCTGGATCATGAAACAATATTGTAACTGCAGCAGTAAAGTCATAGAAGGGAAGGTCAAACAGGAGGGAGGAAGGGAGGGAGGGAGGGAGGGAGGGAGGGAGAGAGGGAGGGTTCTTCCTGATCTTAGACTGACTGCACTGGTTTTGCAGCATTCTTTCTCTAGGTGAGTACACTTTTGTTGTTGTGTGTGAGGGTGGTGTACGCAGGTCTGTGAATGCCAGAGGCTGGCAGCATCAGATGAGCTGGAGTTAAAAGTGGTTGTAAGCTGCTGATGTGGGTGCTGGAACTGAACTGTGTCCTCTGGAAGAGAAGGAAGTGCTCTAACTCCAGCCCTGGCCTCAACTCCTGACCCTACCTCAGCTTCCCAAATACTGGATTGGAAGTGTGCTGCCACCACATCGGGCTTAGGAGTCCATGTGAATTGCTGGTGGCCCTATCAGAGGAGCAGCAGGTAGCAAATGAAGTTCAGGTGTCAGCCACTAGGAGGCAAAATCCTGACAGGTGAATCTCACACAGGTAAGGCTCCAATACCACAGACTCCAGGATGTGTTTTGCTTCTGCAGGGCTTTCCCATGTTTGCTGCAACTGCAACCATCCTTCTCTGGCATCTGGCACGGTGTGAATGAGTGCGGGGAGAGCCCCACTGCCTGTAATGCAGTGTGTTTATCTCATGGAAATAATCCCGTTCTACTGGGCATTTTTTGCCTGTGGATTATTATGAAGATGATTTCTTCCTAAACTGTGCTGTCTAATTGATAATAATAATGTTAGTTTAAGGAGAGTTTTGATGATAAAAAATAAAACAAGGAAGTGTCACACAGCTAGAACACGGGAGTTTCTATTGGGGAGCAGTATAGACTGTAGCTTATGGTTAACGATTAAAAAAAACAATGGACCTGCAGGAGCCAAGCTGGCTCGAATTCTTTCTATCTCAATGTTGGGAGATGTGTTCACAGGCTTCAGAGTGCATCACATCTGAAACAAAGCTTTGAAAATAACTTAAGGCTAGACTAGATGTTTCTGTCAAATAGTTTTGAGATGAAAAACCCAAGAAGACAATCTAAAGTGTTTGAAAGGCAAAGAGTTGAATGAGGAACTCATCAAGGTCAGGGAACAAATACAAAGCAGCCCAACTGTTACCAGCTGACGACTTTCCTTGTTAGAGTTGGTTAGTGATCAAAGGTGATGATCAATTCCTGATACCCATTTTACCCTCAATCACCTGATATAAAAAACTATGGAGGAGTGGGTATGTATGTACCCTAAAGATCTAAAGCAGAGCCAACTGATTCTTTTTCATATATAAAAGTTTAGATTTGTGATTCCTTTAAGATTCCTTATTAAGATTACGTTTCGAGATAAGTAATAAAGTGATTGGCCCTTTCTTTGTGATGGTGAAATGCAGTCTGCCAGTAAAAGAGTATCTTGCTCACTTACATACTGTTAATCTACAACAAGTTGCTTGGGTATGAATGTGCCTGGGTTCTTGGGATAATTTCTTTTTCACCTGTAATACATAAAATGTTGAATATTGTTAACAGATAGGGAGAACATGCTGCTTTGTACTTGTAGTCATTGTAATCATTCACTTGAAAAATAGGATGTAGCCACACTGTAATTTTTATATTGCTTGAAAGATTTTACTGTAAGGGAAAAATAGAGGAAAAAAATGAGTTAGAAGGAAAACATCAAGAATGATAATAGTTTGAAGGAAAACATTAAGAATAGAGTTAAGAAGGAAAACATCAAAAATGAGAGAATTAGGAAAACGTGCAGAGAGTTAAAATGATAAGGAAGACATTCAGAGAGAGAGGGGGGACATTTCTAGATAGAGATGGACTGACAGCTAGGGAGCCTGCATGGGACCTACCTAGACCTTCTGCGTGTAGGTGACAGTTGTGTAGCTTAGTCTGTTTGTGGGCCCCTAGCAGTGGGACCAGGATCTGTTCCTGGTGCATGAGCTGGCTTTGTGGAACCCATTCCCTACAGTGGACGCCTTGCTCAGCCTTGATGCAGAGGGGAGGAGCTTGGTCCTGCCTCAACTTGATATGCCAGGCTTTGTTGACTCCCATGGGAGCCCTTACCCTTTCTGAGTGGATGGGGGAGTAAGAAAGGAGCTGGGGGAGGGAATGAGAAGAGAGGAAGGAGGGGAAACTGTGGTTTGTATGTAAAATAAATAAAAAATTTTAAGTTAAAAATAAAAGAATATAGAACACAGAATGAAGAATAGAGAATAAAGAAGGAAATCTTCAAGACTGTAAGAGTATCTTTTTCTCTAAGTCAAGATACACTATAAAAAAGAATGATGTCATGGACTCAATGGCAAAAACTAAAGAAAAAATAATAATAAATAGGGCTCTAGGAAGATGGGTCAGTCAGTTAAGTGATTACCACATGAGTATAAGAACTGAATTAGGATTTCCCAGAGCTTACTGACTGGCCAGCCAGACTAGCTGAATTAATGAGTTCTAGGTTTAGTGAGAGACCCTGTCTCAAAAATACAGTGGAGAGGGGCTGGAGAAATGGCTCAGCCGTTAAGAGCACTGGCTGTTCTTCCAGAAGTCCTGAATTCAATTCCCAGCAATCACAAGGTGATTCATAACAATCTATGAGATATGGTGTTCACTTCCGACCTGTAGGCATACATGCAGACAGAACACTGTACACATAATAAATAAATAAATCTTTAAAAAATACAGTGGAGAGTAACTGAAGACACCCAACATTATTCTTGGACAGACACTCAAACACAGACATACCACATATAGGGAACAAAAAAAGGAGGACAAAGAATGAGTGTCGATAGCTATGACTTATATACTTAATTTTTTATACCTATTAACCCTATAATTCTTTGCTGGGGGTGGGGTCTCCATGAACTGTAAGAAGTTTAGCAGCTTCTATCCAGCTAATTAAGCAACTTGTAGTCACTACAACCAGTAAGTCCTCCACACACTGCCAAAGTTCTTACACATAAAATCGCCCCTGGCTAAAACCACTATGACAGTCTGGGCATGGTACTGAATGGCTTTAATCCCAGCACTGCACCTGAGGTAAAGGCAGGCACACCTATGAGTTCAAGGTCAGCCTGGTCCACACAATGAGTTCCAAACCATCCAGGGCTGTAGAGAGAGGATCTATCTGGAAAAAAAGTAACACCCACTATTGTAATGGAATGAAACAATATGTTACAGAATAACCTCAAATTACCAATAAACCATTACCTCACGTTAGATATTAAGGATTTCCTACTTGTAAACTAAGTCAACCTTTGTGAACTAAAACTAAACAATATTTTCAACTTAAAAAAACCCAATCTTAAGAAACTTTCTAATTGCAAAAAGCTTTCAGAAATCATCTCCTTCATATGGGGGGGACACATTAATAACTGTCATTTAAAATCCAATTTACAAACTGGGTGGCGGTGGTGGTGCATGCCTTTAATCCAAGCACTCAGGAGGCAGAGGCAGGTAGATATCTGTGAGTTCAAGGCCAGCCTGGTCTACAAGAGCTAGTTCCAGGACAGGCTCTAAAGCCACAGAGAAACCCTGTCTCAAAAAAAAAACCCAAGGAGAAAGTATACAGAAACTAATTAACAACAGTTGCAAAAACTTCACTATATATTCTCATACTATTAGAATTTTAAAATAAATGTATATTTTACATGTTCATTTAAAAAAGTGTCATTTCAATAAACCCAAACTATAATGTAAGGTATTCTTATATAGATCAACAACACTCAGAAGCTCTTCATCTGCCCAATTTTACTAAAAAGTGATACAAAATTCATTATTTATTTTATTCTAAAGACTTAGTGCCAGCACCAGTCCTGTTTTTATAAATAAATATACTTGTTTTAAGACAGGATCTCAGCCAGTTGGTGATGGCACACGCCTTTAATCCCACCCAGCACTTGAGAGGCAGAGACAGGCAGATCTCTGTGAGTTTGAGGCCAACCTGGTCTGCAGAGCAAATTCCAGGACAAACAGGACCACACAGAGAAATTCTATCTCAAAAAAAAAAAACAAAACAAAACAAAAAAGTTAATACAAGAGATATTTAGCTTGAGCTGAACTGTGACAGAAAGTTCATGACTCATGCTGAAAAGGAACTCCTAAGCAAGAGAAACATGAATCAAAGTTGGGGAAACCGTGTTAAGTCCCAATAACCATAAACAGTTCACTGCTGCTGGAATGCACACAGGGAAAGGATATTAGAAAACAGTGCTGCAAATTAAGCAGGAACAAGAATTACAGATCCAAAATGAACTAAAATAGGGTTTGACATTACACAAAACTCATCTATTCTTGCATAATTCCTTAGCCTCTTTGAACATCTCAACCATACAATGGAAATAAAAATCTCTCCAGGGAAGGTTACGAAAATAATTTTTAGATGGTCACATACGTTTCTAGATAAAGTTACTTAGAACTGACAGATTGCAGTGTTGTCTAGTTGGACATTCTGGCAAGTCAACATGGAAGAGAGAGGGGAATAATCAAGGATCATTCTAAAAACCTAAGCAATAGTGAACAATACTATTAATAACTTAGAAAAAATAGAATAGCTTAGAAGGCAAAGTGTCAGGACAGAAATAAACACATCTGTGGGCATATGAAAACATTTCTAGAGGTGTAACAGGAGGGGCTGCTTGTTGGGGTTTCTGTCCCACCTGGTACCCCACAGCCGGCAAGCCCCAAA
>LOJH01002167.1:23978-35485 GCA_001685095.1 Ellobius talpinus | reverse complement strand
CATCACCCCACCAGTGCTCCCTCATTCCATCACCCCACCAGTGCTCCCTCATTCCATCACCCCACCAGTGCTCTCTCATCTTCAGCACCACACAAGTGATCCCTCATTCTATCACCCCACCAGTGCTCCCTCATTCCATCACCTCACCAGTGCTCCCTCATTCCATCACCCCACTAGTGCTTACTCATCTTCATCACCACACAAGTGCTCCCTCATCCCCATCACCACATCAGTGCTCCCTCATCTCCATCACCACACAAGTGCTCCCTCATCCCCATCACCACACAAGTGCTCCCTCATCTCCATCACCGCACAAGTTCTCCCTCATCTCCATCATCCCACCAGTGCTCCCTCATCTCCATCATCCCACCAGTGCTCCCTCATCTCCATCACCACACAGGTGCTCCCTCATTCAATCACCCCACCAGTGCTCCCTCATCTTCATCACCACACAAGTGCTCCCTCATCTCCATCACCACACAAGTGCTCCCTCATCTCCATCACCCCACCAGTGCTCCCTCATTTCTATCGCCCACCAGTGCTCCCTCATCTCTATCACCCCACCAGTGCTCCCTCATCTCCATCAACCCACCAGTGCTCCCTAATCTCCATCATCCCAGCTCCAACGTATCCTTCCCTCCCTCTTAGGTGGAAGGATTAGAAGTTCAGAGCCAACCTCCATGATATAGTGAGTTCTAGGTCAACCTGCTGCATGAGACCCTGATTCAAATAAATACATAAATAAATAGAAATTTTCTAAGGTTTTACATTTAGCTGATTTTGAAAATTTCTATGCAGGAAATAAACTGAATCAAACCATGAGGCAACATTCATGAAGTATATATGACAGAAACTCAATTTCTTTTTTATATGTATTCAATTTACTATATTAATAAAATTACTGTGGGCTAGGAATATGGTTCAGTGGTAGAATGTTCACTTAATATGTGTGAGGGCCTGGATTCAATCCTCGGACTGCAGAGAAAGGAGGAAGGAAGAAGGGAGGAAGAGGGAGGGGGAAGGAAGGAAGGAAGGAGGGAGGGAGGGAGAAAGAGAAAGAAAACTTATCAATGAAGAGGAAATCAACAGAAAGCTTAGGTGCAGTAAGACAATTGAAGGAAAAAAGAAAGGAAAGCTGGTTTTTAATTATAAAGCAGCTCACCCTCCCAGCCGGACTTCTGTTGGAATGGCAACCAAGAAGCCAGATGTGTGAAGCCAATCAGTTCTGACAGAGATTCTGAGGGAATTCAGTGTCAGGCTGGCCTTTCCGGAGGACAATTTGGCTAAGTTGATGCAGAGGTTAAGGGCATTTTCTCTCTGGTGTAACTCTACTCCCAGGAATTTAACTCCGGAGGCTTTAAATGTACGATCAAAGACCTGTACACAAAGTGTTCACTGTGGAATGTTCCCACAGGGCCGAAAACCAGAGAGCAGCCTGGACGCTCATCCGCAGAGAGTTGACTAAATAATCAGAGCGTATGTGGAGTGAGCTGGTGGGCAGCCAAAGAAACGGTGAAGAATGACATGCATGGGTTGGCATCAGAGTGGTGCTCAAAAGAGCTGGTAGAATGCTTGTCTAGCATGCAAAAACCCTTGGGCTCTAGACCCAGCAAAATACACACACACACACACACACACACACACACACACACACTTGGTTCCTGTAATGTTTTGTGGTTTTGTTTGTTGACAATGGGTCGGCTCACTTGTTAGCCCAAGCTGGCCTCAAACCTGACATCCTCCTGCCTCTACCTCCCAAGTACTAGAATTATCCATGTGTGAGACTATAGTGGGCTTACAATGTTTTTTAATTGGTATTGTTAGAGAGAAGCAAAACAACAACAAAAACTAAACCAAACCAGACAAACAAAGGAAAAAAAGAAAAGAAAAAAAACCCTCCAGGTTGGCAAGATAGGTCAGTGGGTAAAAGTGCTTTCTAGGCAAGCCAGTTAATCTAAGCTCAATTCCCGATCCCACAGTGAAAGGACAAAATTGACTCCTCGAATACACACACACGTGCACACACGCACACACACATGGACACATACACGCACATGCTTACTTAACAATTTCTAACACATTGTAGTTAGACAGGGGTAGAAAGCTCTGGTGTCCTGTTGCATGGAAGATCGACTATGGAGAGCAGCTATGTCCCATGAATCTCAAAGGCTATCAAAAGTCAGTCTAATTCTCAGGAAGTTGAGGCAGGAGGATCACAGGTTTGAGGCCAGCATGGGATGCATTGAACCCTTGTCTCAGAGAAACAGCACAAACAAAAAAAGCTGAAAGAAGGGAGTTTGAACATCTTTACCATGAAGGGTGATAAATGTCTGTGGAGATGGAAGTCTACTCCGATCTCACAGTGTGTGCCCACACCAAAAGAAGGCGTGTGTACCTTTAACATCACAGGTTCTGTGTTCTTATGAGCCAGTTCAAAATAAGGCGGGTCAGTGAGTTGACTCAGTAAGTGTGCCACCAAGTCTGCCACCCTGAGTTCACTTGCTGGATCCACAAGCTGGAAGGAGCGAACCAACTGCTTCGAGTTGTCCTCTGACCTCCACACAACACACTGTGACATGTGCACACACACACTGTGACATGCACACACACAAATAATAAATAAGTGTAAAAGAAAAGCTAATTAAAATAATAAGTAATGAAAATAATTTAGCTAAATATAGTAATAGAGATCTTCAAATCTTCAATTCTGGTGCTAGGGAGGGTGAGTCGGGGAGACAATGAGTCCAAGGTCAGCCTAGTCCATGGAGTAAGAATCTGTCTCAAAAAAAACCTAAAATGAGTAAATTTTAAATATATATATCAAAGCGATAACCAGGCATTGTGGCATATAACCTTCAATTCCAGCACTCGAGAGGCAAAGGTAGGTAGATCTCTGTGAGTTTGAGGCCAGCTTGATCTACACAGTGAGTTCCAGGACAGCCAGGGCTATGTAGAGAGATGTTGCCCCCACACACACACAAAAAAAGAAAGAAAGAAAAAATAAAAAAAAGAGAAGGAAGAGTCACATTGCTAGCACCTCCTGTTTTCCAAGCCTCTGACCGGCCTTCCTTGGCAAAACACTGCTAAGTCCCACCTTCAAAATTGGGGGGGGGCTTGGGCGTCAGGCTTGGGCAGCGTTAACATGATAAACCTCGATGACAGCGAAAGTACTTTCACACCTCATCTCTTGAACCTCAGATTGCTGGCTCTGTGTGCCAGTTTGGGTCTTAGCTATTTTACATGCTGCTGTGATACATTGTCCTTCAGGAAGCAACTCCAGGACGGATTTTCTGCAGGCTCACAGTTCATCATGGTGGAGCATAAGCAGCTCGACGCTGGCTCTTCCTTCTGGTTCGTGTAGGATCCCTAGCCATAGGATGGCACTGTCTACATTTATAGGTAGTGTTCCAGTTAGCTCTCTCAACTGAACACAGCCTAGAGTCCTCTGAGAGAAAAGCCTCAGTGGATGAATTGTTTAGATCAGATTGGGCATGTCTGGGAGGCAGGGCATATCTTAATTGCTAATAGGAAGGACCAGCTCACTGTGGGTAGCAGCATTCACTAGGTTGTCGAAGAAAGATAACTGAGCGTGAGGCAAAGAACAAGCCAGGGTCCTCCACGATTTCTGCTTCAGTCCCTGCTTGAATTCCTGCCCTGACTTCCCTCAGTGACGGACTGTGACCTGGGAGTCACAGTTAAATGACTTTATCTGTGTTTATAATCTTCTATATATAATTATAGTTACAGTTTATCTGGTTAAGCCAGATAAACCCTTTCTCCCCTCACCGTTGCTTTCAGTGAAAGTGTTTCATCACAGCCAGGGCAATCAAACCACAACAGTGAGTTTTCCTACCTCAATCAACTCAATCTAGAGAATTCTCCACATGCCCGCCCAGAGATTTGCCTCCTAGATGGTTCTGAATATTGCTGAATTGGAAACATTAACCTTCACGGTTTTCCCCTGTCCCTTTTGTGTTCCCACACAACTCCCAAATGCAAGCCAAAAACAGAAAAAGTCCTCCACTGGGGCCTTAGGAAATTAGTCAAGGCCTAATCCTGCATGCAGCTAGGAAGCAGTGCCCGGTAGTCTCCAGCTGGAAAATGCCGGACTCAGAAAGGCAAAAATCCAAAGCTTTCATTTTCAACGTCGATTTTTTTGAACCCCAGAAGCTGAAGATATTCGGTTTTAAAAACCCTCCAGGGCTCGTTATTCAATTCATGTGCGGGGAAAAAAATCAGAAACAGAAAGAACATCTATTGGCGAAGACCAAGTTTTGGGTCTTCAGAATCTGCCTCTGCCACTAAGCCACGCAGACACAGTGTCCTTCCTGCCATCTCAAGTAAACAAGGCTACAGCCAGTTCTGGGCAGAAAGACTGACCACTGAAGGTGTAGAGTCACCCCAAAACAAGTCCATGCAAAGGAGATGGGATGAAAGGTTTGAGCTGAACACATTGTCACTGTAGTGTTGGCATGAACCCCAAGGCAGGACAAAGCACCCACACAGCTCCCCTTGTCCTCTGACTACAGCATGAATCTGTCTACACGTACAAAGCCGGGGGACAAGGCTGCTTAAGAGGAAGGAGGGTGGGGCCAGGTGAGCCCCAGAAGGACGGCATTCTAGGTGGTTAACAAGCGAGATGGCTGGACATAGGAGCTAGAGCAGAGGCCAGAGCAGCCTACGCCAAGCCGTGGCCAGCTCGGAGCAGGAAAGCAGAAGCAGGGGAGAACAGCCAGCCTCTCTGGCCCTAGACTAGACCAGTGTCACACTGTGGGAAGGTTCACCTGGGATCACCAGGTCTCCCATTTTGTATTCGATAAAGTGTAAATCTCAGCACTCTTTAAAGAAACTTCTCTCTGAGACCATTATAGATCACCCCAATTAGTCAAAATCCATAGAACATAGAGCAAGCGATCACGGGTACACAGGCCCAGTGGATGTATCTACAATACAACTCCGGCAAGGAACATCAGGGAGCATCTCAGAAGGCAAAGGTAGGGATTTCCAAGGGACAGAGGGCCAGGAAATCTGCTGTGAGACTACAGGCCCTAGAAATGACAGGGCAGCCTTCACCATGATTCTTCAACAGTATAGCTGCATAAACAAGACCAAACAGGGCCAACAATAGTTATGCCAGTGTGAAAGGGGGCTATCACAGGGCCCCAACCCTAGATGACAAACTGCAGGCAGCTAAGAAATGCTGAGAGCATGTTAATTATTCCTTCCCAGCCATGAACTACCTCATCCATTTTTGCTTATCTTTTAATTTTTATTTATTTTTTTATTATTTATTTTTGGTTTTTCACTACAGGGTTTCTCAGTTAGTTATGGAGTCAGTCCTGGAACTCGTTCTGTAGACCAGGCTAGCCTCGAACTCACAGAGATCCGCCTGCCTCTGCCTCCCGAGTGCTGGGATTAGAGACGTGCACCACCACCGCCCAGCTCATTTTTGTTTATTTTTTAAGGCAAGGTCCTTTGTGGACCAGGCTCTCTGTGAACTCAGAATCTTCCTGCCTCTGAGTGCTGACATGATAGGCATTTATTAATTGTGCTGACTGAAGGTGCCCGCTTTTGAAAGATGTCAGAAATACAGATGTTTTAAATTGGATTTTGAAATTTTCGCCGACGTTAATATCACCAGTTTTTTTAATTAAAATCGTGTGGTGTTAATAAGATGGGCTAGACCCAACCCACAGGCTCCTTGAACTCCCAACAGGGTCAGATCACCCACACAGTCCTCGAAGTTTCATAAGAGCAAGACAGCCTCGATCTTTTATGGAAAAGGATAATATATGGCTGTTTTCAAACCGCAAAGGTGAAAAGCCCGGCACAGTTAGTCACACGGCTGCCTCAGACTCCCACATGGATGGCAGGCCAGTCTCAGGGAGCAAACAGCCTCAAGGGCTGAAAATAATGGTGTGGGGAAGGCAGAGAAATGAGAGGGAAGGGGAAGGAGGAAGGAAGAAGAGGAAGAAAGAGAAACAAAGAAAAAGGCCGAGGGAGATGACCGAGAGAAAAGGAAGAGACGGGAGTAAGGAGGGGGTGAGAGAACGGAAAGAAGGAAGAAGTGGGAGAAAGGTTTTAGTCTACAGCGTAACTGTAAGCCAGTTCTTCAGAATTCATTTTCCATGCATATCTAATGTTCCACCAATCTAGTAGCAGTTTGCTTTGAGGAGTTGGGAGGGAGGGAGAGAGAGATCTGAGTGTCAACACTCAAATTCTCCATGTCTGATCTCTCCCCTTCCCAGCCTGGCTCCCATGGGGTTGGGGACATCCCTTAGGGAACACTATCTCTGCTATCAAGACAGCACAGAAGCCTCTCTGCGGTGGAAAAGTTGGTCTCTCTCTGCCATCTGCAGCTGGCCTTGGACACACAAAGCTCTTTTCCCTGAAGGAGGTTGCCTGCTGTCTCGACGGTCTGCAATACTGTTCCCCGTTTTTTTCATAGCTACCTCTTTCTAATCTGGGACTCCGTACCCTCTTGCAAAACTTTCTGATTCCAACGCATCTTGCTCTGTTTTCTCAGGGTGGTGCCCCACGACCATGTTTTAGTTATGGTCTTTTGTCTGCCTCATCATCTTGATCTTTGAAGGTGGTAGAGAGAGGGGGTCCATCTCTTCTGTATCATGTGTCTGCTGCATCAAATTACAGCCTTTCTGTGTGTATGCGTGCGTGCGTGTGTGAAATTCAGGTTTCTGCATTTGCAGCCTGCCCGTTTTAAATGTTAGTCATTAAAAACATAACTATATAGGTAGAATGAATGATAGAGTATAAAAACAACTAGACAGATATAATTAAACATAAACATAGAACGACCACAGAATATAATTATATGCATAAAATATATTTATAAATCTAGCATCTCCTAGAAAAATCTCTACTTGCTATGTTTCCATGTTTTTGATATGGAATAAACATTGTTTTTAAAAATTCTATTATGGGGGCTGGAGAGATGGCTCAGTGGTTAAAGCTCTGCCTGCTCTTGCAAAAGGACATGGGTTTGATTCTCAGCACCCACATGGCAGTTCACAACCATGTATAACTCCAGTCCCAGGGAAGCAGATACCCTTTTCTAGCTTTCACATGCATCAGGCGTATATGCATATGGTGCACAGACATACATGTAGGTAAAGCATGCATGCACATAAAATTTTCTTTTAACAACTCCATTGTGAATACATATTCTTATTTATGTATTTTTGTTTTGTTTCAAGACAACATTTTCTCTGTGTGTTGCTGCCTGTCCTGGAACTTACTCTGTAGACCAGGCTGGCCTCGAACTCACATTGCCACCTGCCTCTGCCTCCCTGAGTGCTGGGATTAAAGACGTGCACCACCACCACCTGGTTTATATATTATGTTTTGGCTGGCCCAGCAAAGACAGAGAACGATATTTGTGCTGTGACCCAGTGGTTACAGAAGTCCTTCATAAGCTACTTTGTAAATAACAACTGTCATTGGCTGCTTTGCATGCCAAGCAGAGCTGTGAAGTCTGGGGCTGTCCTGGAATCGGCTGTCCCCATGGCCTGGAAGGAAACCAGGTAACGACACAGCTTGCTATTTTTCTCAAGTTTCCAGTCCCTCGTTGCAAACATCATCTATAAAAGGACATGTTTATAAACTTTTACAAAGTGGCCTGCAATCTTGACGAATGCCATTTATGGGTTTGGATCGACCAACCTCAGCGCTTCCTAGGTCACTCTGGGGAACAGAGGACTATGAACCAGGACCTGGGGTGTATGTGAGAGGGCCTCAGATGAGCATGGGGGTGAGTCCCCTCTCTGGAGTCCCCCTTCCACTTCTGGCTTCCCTCTCAAGTGGGAACTTGGAGCTAAATGGGCTCTAACTACAGCTCTTAGAATTCCGTGGCAATGACAGCCCACGGTCACAGCCACAGGGAGACTTGGAAGGTGTTGGCACCCCCAAAGGATCTCGTACCATTTTTGAGATTTCTAAAACTAAGCTATCACTCACACAATAGATACCTGGTGACCTAGGTCAGGGTAGACACCTAAACACGGGGAGCTGAAAATGCAGGTGGCCTCAGCTGGTTCTCTATTTACAGGATGTCAGCACTGTCTTTACACAGACAAGACACGGAAGGCAGTTGGTGGCTGTTTTCTGAGTCCTGCCCTATGCATATGGACAGGGATGGAGCCGAGAGGAAGCCATGAAGGATAACAGCTTATGGTGAGTTTGCTGTGTCACTTCTAGGTGACCCCCCCAGGTGTCAGTTCCCCTAACTCCCTCCAGATGGCGTCGTCTCATTCCTGTGAGCTTGAACTAACCACTGCAGCTACAGGCTTGTCATTGACTGGCAACTATGCAGGTGTGTGTGCACAGGTGGGAGCCAGCTCTGTGTCCTTCTTAAGGCTACTTTGGGCAACCCCAAGGACACTCCCTTCCTTGGCAAGTGACATCCAGCCCTGACTCTCACTCTGTGACCGGACAGTCCCTTGGCTCATGCGTCACCCCGTGCCCATCTGGGGCTCTCATGGTCGGTGAGCCTGTCATTCGTCAGGTTTTCCTAAAGTCTCCTTCGGGGCTTCTTGGGCTTTGGAGAGAGGAGGAGAAATCCAAAGAGGTCTTGCAGAGAGGGCTGGATATTATTTAAAAAAAAATCATAGCCTAAGTCCAAAATGTAAGAAAAGACAAAAATAAGTTGGGGGTGAGGAAGTAGAGTGGAGAGGATGAAAGAAACAAGGAATAGAAACAGAGAAGAGGAAAGGAAGGAGGAAAATGGAAAAGAGAAAAGATGAGTGAGGAGGCAGAAAGGAAAAAGGGGAGGGGGGAAGGCAATCTTTTGGCTGTGCCCTGTGGTCAGTGGAAGCAGAAGGAAGAAGGACAAAGGAACTACTAGGGATGGGAGTGGGGACCAGAAGGAAGCCCTCTCAGCCTAGTCTGGGACTTTGAGAGGCACCTAGGATCCCTGACCTAGGCTCCGGGAACCCTTGGGCCATTATTGAGGGTGCTCTACCAGGAGAGACTTTGTTCTCCCCAACATCAGGTCAGGTGTGAGGCATCTACACAGAACAAAGCTGAATTGGCACCACTGAAGTTCAGAGTCCAGGATACTAGCTCATGTGTGGAGTGGAGGTGTGGACATGTGTAAGTATGTGCAGACATGTACGCGTGTGTACAGACATGCGTGCAGAAACTCAGTCAAAGGCCAAATTCTGAAAAAGGCCCTTGAAGCTTTGTCTCCTCAGACCAGCAATCCACACAGTTCTGGGTCTGACTGACTGAAGATGCCTTTTGGTATGAGCAGCCCCCCGTATCAGAACGGAGGGAGATTTTTCCCTAAAACAGCTTCTAGTGTGTTCTCCAGATCCTCATCCTTTCTGCTGCCCTTCACCAGGGCTACCGTGTTGGCTTGTGAGCAGCACTGGCTGAGCAGGGCCCCTGTTAAGAGGCAGGCTGGTTTGGTTGATCAGTTCTGCTGGGAACCCCAGTGTCTCTGAGCTGAGTCACAGGCTTCTTCACGGTGACCCACCAGGCTTTCCCAGCAATGGGTCAGACATGCTTGTCCTTTGGCTCTAACCTTCAACGAGAACCCCAGTCCCAGAGGACCTACCGCGAGCAGGCTGCAAGCCTCTTCCTATTCGCCCCCACTGCAGATGTGGCAAGCCTCCTATCTGTAACAGGGCTGTGATTTGGACTTCCAAACAAGTGTTACCCTTGTACATCTAAAAGGGGGGTTACAACAGCCGAAGGCAAGTGTTCTGATCCCCCCACACACCCTCGCTGTGCATATCCAGCACAAGTGGAAGGCACCACATCATGGTGTCCAGGACCCTTGGAAGGGACAGCCCACAGCACCATGAGGTTGGAGGCACCAGGGAGAGTTCCCATGGTGGTGATCCGAAGTAGACACGAGAAAGAGCAAAAGACAACCTACTCTTTTAATTAAGAGTCTGTCTAATATGTCTCCTTAATTAGAAGACAACACCTGACCTGGATCAAGAGGCAGCTGGGACAGAGGCCAGCTTCCTCACCAGCAGCCTGGTCACACCAGAGTTGTCTCTAAGGACAGAATGTATTTTCTGGGGCTTCGACCAATGGTTTGCAGCGCATCCCAAAGGCAAGGAGCAAAGCGTACAGTCATCAGAGCAGGAAGGGACCTTACCTGGGTGCTCCTGGGATCTGGGCTGGGTGCCACACATCTGTAAGGAAAGGTCACAGGGTAAGTGCAGGAACAGCCTCCGCAGATGCATCTCAGCTGCCTGAGCAGCCCCGGGCTATTCCAGCTGCCTGGGCGGCCAGGCATTACCTGAAAGCTGCTGAAGGACCAGAGTAACCAGGCCCAGTGGCAAGACAGTGCTGACAGATCCCTCATGGTGGGAACCAGGCAGTGGGATCTCCCACAGCCTGCAGGGAACCTCTCTACCTCCAACTTCCTGAGGACAAGGACATCTTCATCACAGGTTCTAGCCACAAAGTCTGTCCCCTAAAGTTTGTGCCTGAGCTCAGTTGGGGTGATTCTCTTCTCCAAACTGGAGTCTTCAGGGACCCAAAGGCTGGAGGCAGCCCCAGGTTGAGTGAGCACTCCTCCTTGGCTCCACCAGCATCCCCAAGCTCCTGGCTGCTGCTGCTGCTGCTGCTGCTGCTGCTGCTGCTGCTGCTGCTGCTGCTGCTGCTGTTGCTGGACAGGCCAGGGCTCAGGAGTCTGTGTCCTGGACCAGGGACTGGCCGGCACTTGCCTCCTGTCTCAAGTCAGAGCTCAGAGCTCGGCTCACAGCTTGGATCTCAGCGATGTCTGCGCTGCCTCCTTCTGCAGCTAAGCTCCGCCACACCTCGTTGGCCCAGAGTCCAGCCCGTGGCTTTGGGTGGAGAGCCAGAGTGATGTCAGTGGGCCTCAAACTTTGTTCTTCTCTATTTATATCCATTCCACTCTGGCTTTTCCTGGGTCCTAACACCAGTCTGCTAGGAAATGCTGAGCCCTTCCCGGGACTTTCCCATCCGAAGATGGCCAGGCAAGCCTGGGCTGTATGTGTGTGAGGGGTGAGAGTGTGAATGGGGGTGCAAGTGTGGTGGAGGTTGTGAGGGTGAGAATGAGTGTGAGGGTAGTGGTGAGAGTGTAAGTATTTGGGGTGAGAAAGTGGGGGTATGTGCGTGTAAGTGTATATGTGTCAGAGTATTGGGGTGCAAGAAAGTGGGTATTGAGGGATAGTGTATATGGGTAGGGGAAGTAAGAACAGGTGTAAGTGCAGAATGAAGAGTGGGGTAAAAGTGGAGGAGTGTGACTGCGCGTAGGTAGGTACGAGCAAGTGTGTGTGGGTGTGAACGTAGGGAGATACAGGTGGCAGGAATATGTGTGGGGTGTGGGTGAGTGCAGGTCTATGCATGTTAATATACCTACTGCTCAGGACTTTCCTAGTCACCGTGTGCTTTCAAGTGTGGATGTGTACGTGTGTGTGTGTGTGTGAGTGAGTGTGTGAGTGTGTGTGTGTGAGAAAGAGTGTGTGTGAGTGTGTGTGTGTGAGAGAGTGTGTGAGTGTGTGTGTGTG
>LOJH01002167.1:0-15522 GCA_001685095.1 Ellobius talpinus | reverse complement strand
ATAGATAGATAGATAGATAGATAGATAGATAGATAGATGTAGGTAGGTAGGTAGGTAGGTAGGTAGGTAGGTAGGTAAATAGATAGGCATGAAGGTCACAGAACCGTAACAATAAACACACAGTAAAGACAGTATATAAGTTGTAGAATGGACAGGTGAACTCCCCAAGGTCACAAGAAAAAGGTCAACAGAAAAATCCAAATCTGTTTTAATATGCTCGAAATTCAGGATCCGAATTAAAACTTATTCATTTATTGAGATAAGGTCTCATGTAACTTGGGCTGGTTTAGAATCACTAGGTAGCCAAGGATGATCTTGAACTTTTGACTCTGCTGCTTCCACCTCCTAAGCACCAAGCTGGCAGGCATGTGCCACCATGCTCGGTTTCTGTGATGCTGAGGCTGGAACCCAGGGCCTTTTCTTTGCTAGGCAAGCGCTCTAATAGCTGAGCTAACCCTCCAAAACAAATATTTTTAAAATACCATTTACAAGAGAAGCAAAGAAATATAATTATTTATTTTATTTTATATGCACGAGTGTTTTACGTGTGTGTGTGTGTGTGTGTGTGTATCATGCCTGGTGCCCATGGAGGCCAGAAGAAGGCATCAGATCTCCTGGAACTGGAGTTATGGATAGTTGTGAGCCACCATGTGGGTGCTGGGAATGGAACCCCAGTCCTCGGCAACAGCAGCAGTGCTCTTAATCACCAAGCCATCTCTCCAGCCCCTATTCAGGAATATTTTGGGGATGTTGAGTCTATTTTGTATCTTGTTATGTTGGTGACACCATAGGAAAGTCTCATGGCTGCTTTCTGGGGAAGAGGGACATTTATTTGTCTGTTTGTTTGCTTGTTTGTTTATTATTGCTTTTGTTTTTGTTTTGTCTCATCGAAGCAGGGTCTTACCACATAGCCCAGATTAACCTCAAACTCATTATATAACCCAGGCTAGGTTCGTTCTTGAAATTCTTTCCCATCACCTCCTGAGGAGCTGGGATCACAGACAGGTGTGTACCACTACCCAAGTGTAAGGGTGATTTTTTTGTTATTATTATTTCTAAATAAACCTATATAAAACAAAAACCCCATAAGCTAAGAATAGCACAGCCAAAGGTGAAAAGGGTGTGGGTGCTTGGTGATACTGGACTGTCTGTCTGTCCCTCCGTGTGGCAAAGCCTACAGCATGGTTCTGTTAGATGTGTTTGGAAATTATCTCCAGATGGGCAGGAGAATTTGAGCCAGCCTCTCCTGGATTATGCATCTTCATCTCAGCTGCTTCTCCCTCTGCAGAAACAGGGCTTCTGAGTCATAGTTTACACCATGCTGAGGCATCTCCCTGAGGATCCATCTTCATTCTCACCAACTTGTGATTGAGAACTAAAAACTCTGGATGCTAAAGGAGGGACCCTGCAGTACTAAGGACTCAGCACCTGAGTCACACATCAGTCAGGAACCGCCATGTGCATGGCATTTGGAGGAAGGGAAATGATAATCAATTATCTCGAGCCTTTGGAAAAACCATGCCTGAACAGAGAGCAATGATTAATTAGCACCTCGGAGGCATCTCTGACTGACAAGGCCGGGCTAGGTGCAAACCTTCAAAGATAGGATGGCACATCAGGGGGTTTACTCAGCAGAGCTTACACCAGCATGCGCTCTAACACTGAACCTCATGAAGCCTGCGGCCTGAAATAAAAGAAAGATATCAACTTTGAAAATCAATCTCACGATTCTGTGATGCATGAGCTGTCATCACTTAAAACGGTGACAACAAAAGAATCTTCTTACAGTTTTCTTCCACCCCCCCTCTTCAAGAGTGACAGCCAGGAGCCAGCCAGGGAGATGGCTCAGCAGTTAAGGGTGCCTGATGCCAACCTTGATGGCCAGCAATTGATGCATAAGACCCACACTCTAGATGAAGCGAAGTGACCACCCACATAAGTTGACCTCTGACTTCAGCATGTGCATCACAGCACACACGCACCCACACACATTAAATAAATAAATGTAATTTTTAAAACAACTGAAGTTTGGAAAGAGCTCTGAAGTCATCCAGTTTCTTCAAAAGGAGCCAAAATATATGTTTATTCCAATACTACAAAGTCCCAAGGACAAAATGACCCCACTCAGGGCTCAGTCAGTGCTGTCGGGAATTTATTTTCTACCTCTTTCTTTATCTCCTTTCTTCCTGTTGCTCCATTCTCTATTGGGCTGGTGCCTCGCTGTCATAAGATGGCTGCAGAAGCGCCTTTCCATGTCCTTACATCGGCAGCAAGTGTCCTCCGCATCTCACTGGATCGTGTGTCCATCTCTGCACCGACCTCTGTGGTTGAAGGGTATGGTGAACTAATTGATACAAGTACTGAGTTGGACTCTGTAGTCAAGACCTAGGTCCTAGGCTAGAGCCACAGGTAGCCTTTAGGGGTTGAAAGAAGCTAGGGCCATCACTGGTGATATCCCAGTGTTTCTAGTTAGGCTCTTGTTTCTCACGCTTCTGGAATTTGCAGCACAGAGCGCCTGGCTTTGTCTAGGGAAACGCAAGTGGTTACTTCCACGCAGAGGAACATATTGACGATTCAGTCTACAAACCCTCATGTCACTTTTTACCACCTCTGTCCATGAAGAACTGAGATGGTCACACCTACGTCAGAGTGACTACAAGGAGCCAGACTCCTCTGAACACTGAGTAATGCTCGAAATGAGAACCAAAGCAAAAATGATGACATGTAATAACCACTAAGAATAGGGGCTGGGCTGTCTTGGTAGGTTGGCTTATGAATTAGACAGAAATCAAAAGCCTGGACTCACAGGATATAGGGAGCAGCCAGGCTCCACTGTGAGATGCTAAGCTGAGATGCTGGCCTGTGCGTCTCATCTTAGCTGGCTACACATCTGTTCTTGAGACCTCAGAGTCTGACCCTCCCCAGTGAACCTCCAGCAGGGCCAAGCCCTTTTTCATCCTTCCCTGTCCCTTTCCTCCCACTCACATCCTCCATGGTGCAGACACCATAATGCTACCCTTTCTGAATGTTGTTTCTGCAGACAAAAAAAGTAGGACTTATGATCTTATTCTACATCTATAGTTGCTTCAGGCCTTTGGTAAGAGCTTAACTCCCCAGGACTCCGTGTCTCCATCCACAACACAAGGGTGATAGTTGAACCTATCTCATACAACTGGAATAAATGTTAACACTGTATCAAGTCTATATCAATCATGCCTAGCTCACAGTAAGTGCTCGATGATTTCACCAGCAATCATCATGATGATAGTGGTGATAATGATCATGATCATGATATTAGTGATGATGGTAGATGATAATGTGGACACTGAAGAGATGGCTCAGAGATTAAGAGCACTGGATGCTTTTCCAGAGGACCCAGATTCAATTCTCAGCACCCACATGGTAGCTAATAACCATATATAACTCCAGTCCTAGAGGATCCAATGCCCTCTTCTAGGTTCCTTGGGCACTAGGCACTCACCTGATGCATAAACATACCTGCAAGTAAAACGTTCATAGACATAAAATAAAAAGAATTTTTGAAAAGTTATTGATGATGGTGGTGGTGATTATCATGATAGCAATGAAATCAATGGCAATAATGATAGCAATGATAATGGGGATGAAGATGACGATGATGTGACAGTAGTGACGGTGATGGCAATGATGATGATGGTGAAGATGACAGTGATGCTGATGCTAATGATGACGGTGATGATGATGACGATGACAGTGACGCTGATGGTGATGATAATGACAGTGATGGTGATGATGATGATGATGATGACAACGATGGTGATGCTGATGATGACGGTGATGATGGTGAAGATGACAGTGATGATGGTGATGATGATGATGACAACGATGCTGATGCTAATGATGCCGGTGATGATGGTGAAGATGACAGTGATGATGATGCTAATGATAATGACAGTGATGGTGATGATGGTGAAGATGACAGTGATGATGGTGAAGATGACAGTGATGATGATGGCAATGATAATGACAGTGATGGTGATGATGGTGAAGATGACAGTGATGATGATGGCAATGATGATGGTAGTGACGCTGATGATAGAGATACTGAGTATGGTGATGACACTGATGGTGATAATAGTCATGATGGAGTTCAGGATGCTAATGAACCTGTGGCCTGCTAAACATTCATTTTCTTTCCTATTGTAAATAGAGCCTCATTTTAAAGGATTCCTATCCCTCTATCATTCTTAGCTTCTCAAAAAGTCCTTATTGAGTGCCTCCCATGTAGCAGACAACGACCTCCGTGTCACCTGTCCATGTTTATAACTAGAAAATGACTTCTGTCTTGAGAAACTTGAGTTCATAATTACTAAGAGTTAATGAGGAAATTAAACAAGTCAACAAGTAATGCATCTATGACCATGGAAGCCAATCAGTGCTGCGCAAGAAAGAAAAGTGGCATGCGCTACAGAAAGGGAGAAAGTTGGCACTCACAAAGCATGTCACAGGCCCAGATGAGGCCACGCCAAAGCATATCACAGGCCCAGATGAGGCCATGCCAAAGCATATCACAGGCCCAGAAGAGGCCACACCGAAGCATATCACAGGCCCAGACGAGGCCACAACAAAGCATGTCACAGGCCCAGACTAGGCTACGCTGAAGCATGTCACAGGCCCAGATGAGGCCATGCCTCCTAGTCTATTCAAGTCACAGGGTACATGAGGACCCAGGGGGAGTGCTGGCATCTTCCTCAGACACCTTGTATTAAGAGGGGTTAGTCTCACTGGGCAGGCAGTGGTGACGCAAGCCTTTAATCACAGCACTCGGGTGACAGAGATAAGCAGATCTCTGTGAGTTCAAGGCCAGCCTGGTATACAGAGTGAGTTGCAGGACAGGCTCCAAAGCTACAGAGAAACCCTGTCTCGGGGGAGGGGGAGAGGACGGGATAGACTCTTGTCTGCTCATCTCGCTGCAATACTCACATGGTTGCTGTCCCACGAGCCTCTGATGAGAAGAACCTGATTCTAAACCAAGCCTGAGGAAAACAGCATTGAGAGAACAAGGTGAATCCTGATGCCCCTACTCACATCCCTGGGTCCAGTCACACTGAAACCCACTATTTCTACACCAATCAATAAGTTTCTTTTCCTGTCCAAGTCCATTTGGAATGAATTGCTTTGGAATTAATTATTTGACCTTCACGGAAGACGCTTTGAATGAGCCAGGACGAGCAGGCCCTATACCTCCATGCTTTTGCTCTCAGTCCATCCTCCGAACACACAATGGCCCAGCTTTCCTCCACACACCATTCACATATTCTCTCCCCAGCCAGCGCTCACCCTTTCAACCCTGGGCTCTCTGTCATCCTCCATTCTGAGATCTTAAGGAGAGGCCTCTACCCTAGCCAGAGTAGCTTCCAATGCTCTACCCCTGATGGTTCAGCCTGCTCCCCTCTGCAGAGAAAAGCACCGTCCACCGAAGCTTGCCTTATATAGTGGTGCTCCGGGCAGAATGTGGCACTATAACTACAACTTAGACCTTTCACATTAATAATGCCCTCCTTCCATCCCCACCAATGTCCACATGCCAGCACCCACGAGCAAACTGCTCAGCACTTCCACTGGACAGTCCCCCAGCCCTCTCTCTAGCCCCCAATGCCCACCCTCCTGACACCAGCCAGAATTGAAGTCGTATCTCGTCACTTTTCCTTTGATACCATGGTTTGCATCAAGTTTTCAGAGCTGTCCATCCTCTTCCTATGACCCAAGCAGTCCCCATCTTCCTACCTCCAACTCAGGGCTATGGACTGAACATTTGCATGGCCCACGCTGCTGATTCCTAGGCAAAAGTCCTAGTCCTTAGTGTGTTGACCTTTGTGAACAGGGCTGTCTTAAGAATAAAACCCTTGTAAAGGGCGCTTGTGTCCTCTTGAGAAGAAGCAGGAGGTAGATGACTCCTCTCTTATTATAGGAAGCACTGAGACATGGCAACTGTCATCTGTCCACCAGGACAAGTGACAACCCCTTCCCTGGCATCAGCCATCAGTACCACAACCTCAGGCTCCTGGCCTCTGGAGCTTTGAGAAACACGTCTACTGTCTGAGTGTCCAAGTCACAGCAGCCCAGTCTGACAGGGCCGCTTGTCTGGCTCCAATGACCCTGTGCTCCGTCCCACTATCCCTCTCCTCCGGGCTCTGGTCCTATCGCTGCTTCCGCAGATGGAACAGTCCCCAGCTAAGAACACTCATTAAGAACAGAAAACAGGCCAGGCAGTGGTGGCACACTCCTTTAATCCCAACACTCGGGAGACAGAGGCAGGCGGATCTCTGTGAGTTTGAGGCCAGTCTGGTCTACAAAGCAAGTTCCAGGACACCAGAGTTAAACAGAAGACAGTAGTAATGAACTGGCTGCCCTAAGAGCAGCCACAGTGAGGGTGCTTAGGTGAGCAGCATGGGTCTCCCAGAGGGCTGAGGACAAACGTGGAGGACACAGAAGGATCTCTGAAAGCACCGGAAAAAAATCAAAGGCCTCTGGGATTAGGTTCCAGTCTGCTTGGTCCCCTATGTTTCCACAGCAGAATCCCCTGAAACTGTACAAACATTTCTCACAGTCTGCATGGGAAGATGAGAAGAAAAAGAGCCCAGCGTCTAATGGACAAGTAGTCAGAACTGAAAACGGCTGTGAGTGAAACTCTGGAGAATGTCTGTTGCATTTAAGGAGACGTGGGCAGGGGTGAAGCAAACTGAACAGAAGAGAGAACTAATTGAAACGGGAGAAGAGTTTCTTAGACCTGAGGGGCAAGAATGTAAGGATGACACCCTTACTGTCCAGGAACAGGGGGGAAAGTGATGCACAAAGCAACATCCTGGAAGAAAAGATGACTGTCACGTTTACATGTGTGTGCGAGAGAGAGGTGATCAGTATTTGAATCTGTGGACTCAGCCAAGAAGATCTGCCCTGCTGGGCAAGCCCATCAGCCAATCAGCCAATCAGTCAAGGAAGGCAGGGACAGGCATTATTTCTTCTGCCTTTTCTTTTGTTTGTTTTGTTTTGTTTTTTGAGGCAGGGTTTCTCTGTAGCCCTGGCTGTCCTGGAACTCACTCTGTAGACCAGGCTGGCCTCAAACTTAGAGATTCGCCTGCCTCTGTCTCCCAAGTGCTGGGACTAAAGGCATGCACCATCATGTTCAGCAATTTCTCTGTTGTTATCTGTTGTTTCTCTCTTTATTCTCTCCCTTCTCTCTCCTTCTCTTCTCCCCTCTCTCTCCCTCTACTTCCATTACCTCTTCTTGCTCCCTTCTTCCTTTCTTCCCCACCTTCCTCTCATTCTTCCTTACCCCTCTCTTCCCATCCCTCCTACCACCTTTCTTCCTTTCCCCTTCCTTCCTCCCTCCTCCTTTCCCCTCTCTCTCCTTCCCCTTCCCTTTCTCCCAACCCATTCCCTGCCCCCTTTCCCTGCACTGAGATTCTCCATCTTCTCCTGCCCTTGACCATCAGAGCTGCTGGCTCTTGGCCATCACTCTGGGGTTGACCCTCAACTGCAGTCCCAGGTCCCCAGCTTGTAGGGAGTGAGGACAACCCAACAGATGACAACTCAGGCTCAGTCCAAGGAGCCTCTTCTCATGTCATTCTCCGGAGTAAGGGAGAAAACAAACAATTGATCAATAGGAGGTGGGTATCCCACTAGCTCTGTTCTCTTCAGAATGCTGACTAACAGAGCCTCAGATAGGACCAGGAGGCAGAAAATTAACCAGGGACTTAGCAGAACGCAACAACGCAAGCAGCCATCTGGATCTAATTGACATTTATGGAGCGCCCCACCCAGCAACATCATGATCCATGTTCTTCTCAATTGCGGAGGAGACAGTCACCAAGACAGAACGTTATCTCATACCATAAAATGAAATCTAATCGATATTAAAGAAGTGAAGCCATATCAAATATGCCCTCTGGACACTGAACTTGAGCCATAAATCAAAACAGGAAAAATAACAGGTAAGTCCCCAATCCCTGGACAATTAAAAAAACAAAAACAAAATCATATTCTTACATGGCCTGTGAGCTCAGAAGTAACCCCAGAGAGAAATCAGATTTTTGTTGTTGTTGTTGTTTTCAAGAGAAAGTGTCTCTGTGTAGACCCAGCTATCCTGGAACTCACTCTGTAGATCAGGCTGGCCTTGAACTCACAGAGATCCACCTGCTTCTGCCTCTGCTTCCCAAGTACTGGGATTGAAGGTGTATGCCACTACCACCGCCCAGCCAGAAAAAATTCTGAACTGAGTGAAAATGGTGGTCTATTGCATCACACTGTGTAGAGAACAGCCAAGGCCATAAGCGGAGGAAAATATATAGCATTGAATGCTTTTGCCAGGAAAGAAGAAACCTCCTAAATCAGTCATCTAAGCTTCTATGACAAACTAGAAAGAAAAAAAAGAATATGCTTATTACAGAGCTATATCTCAGGCCAGGGGTGTTGCATAAATTAGTGCCTCACTACAGTTTCCATGCTTAGAGATCTCCAGAGACAGGTAATTGCTCACAGATAAGATGGTTATTGATTTTTCCTATTATGGGCCCAATCACTTCCAAATATCACCACCTTCATATTTTCCATCCAAACGAGAGTTACCCCAGCCTCCACCCACCACGCACACACCTGCCCCTCACATGTGAGCATCATGTTCACGAGGTTCTAGTTGGGGGTTTCCTAAACAGCTTCCTCTTTTTGAATGGGGGGGATGGGTTGAGATACTGTCTCGTAGCCCAGGGTGGCCTGGAAGTCACTATGAATTAGAGGCTGGCCTTGGACAGCTGATCTTCCTGATTCTGCCTCCCCAGTGCTCAGGTGACAGGCAGATGCCACCATGCCTGGCTCGGCTTCCTGTTCAAGTCAGACTAAAGCCAACCTTAGGCTGGAATGCCTCTTTTCTACCTACATGCTGGTACCTAACACCAACGCACCATGTCTCCCGAGCATTGCTTTACTCTAACAATTCTAAGGTAGGCACTGATGTCGCTTACAGTCCAGTCCATTTTGTGTCTCCCTGTCTGTCCCATGGCTCCTGAGAATGCACAGGTGGCTCAGCAAAGCCCCTTCAGAAACTTCTACAGAGGGAAAACAACATCTTCCTGAAGCCTTGTAACACATAAGGTGTAGGATGCCTGCCGCATCCTACTACCTGGAGTGTGAACTATTCACCTGCCCGCTTTCCCTGGCCCACAGCACACACAGCCAGTGTGTACCCCAGAACTTTCACACTCTCCTGACTGTCCCCCAGAGCATCTATCGTCACTTGGAGGCCCTCTATTTAGTTTCAGAGGTGGTATTTCCTAAGTGTCCCTGGAAGGTTCCCCTTCTGTTAATGGAGCTGGACAGGAGATGGGCTGGAGGTGGCTCATGGCGGGTCAATCTCTGAAAAGTCACTTTGAGCAAACGAGAAGGGTATGGTGGTACATGACTACAATCCCAGAACTCAGTAGGCTAAATGAGGAAAGTGACAAGTTCAAGGCCAGCCTGGGCTGCCTAGGAAGAACTTATTTAAACACACACACACACACACACACAAGAACACACACTTTTTAAAAAAAAAAAAGTAACTCCTTTCCAATGTCCCTCCTTTCTCCACAGTCACTGCTCAGTGGTATGTCCAGATACAAGGCACCTTCTTACCTTTGAATCCTCCAAGCCACTGTTAACCTCCCAGTCCTTAGCAAGGTCACCCCTGCCACCAACCAATGGGGTGCTATTTGTCTAGTGGAAGAGACAAGGAAGGAAGGAACTGAAATCCCAGAAGCCCTCCCATCCTGGAGATGGGCACCTCATCAGACTGTGCTCTCAATAGTTCACTTGCTCCAAAGATGACCACAGGGGCATCCTTTGCAAAAGGGAAAGAGCTGATTTTCCTGTAAGTTTGACTAATAATGCTGCCAAGAGATCCCCTGCCTTATGCTCTAACCACTCGGGAAGAGAGCATTATAAACCTGCCAGCCTCTAAGTGTCCTTGCCAGGTGGCTCTGCCCCTTATAAAGCCTGACATCCCACTAAAACCCCCAGAGGAGCCAGTCCCCTCATACTAGGCTTGTTTGGGATGGAGCGGCAGAGGCACAGCCCACTTAATGGGTCTGGAGCTCACTTTAGAAACATCCTGCCAGGGTTTGTCTCAGGGTGTGGTTTGAGGATCAGCATCCCACATAGAGTACCTATATATTTGGGGGAGGAGGAGATGTCATGGCACCTGGAAGCAAAAGCAATGTTCATTGCTGCTTTGGAAACCCAGCCCCTCTGGAGTTTGGAGGGAAGCATAGGAACAAGGAGCATGCGGAGGGAGGGGCAATGAGGATGGGGTTTTCAGTATCTTCCCAGAAGATTGCATGGGTGGTCCATGCTATGTGTTGCTCTGACCCTGACATTTGAATAACTTGGAGCCACACTTCGTTGGAAACATTAAGATGCTGTGCTATGAACTCATCCTTGGGCCTGAATGGTAATTCCAGAGAGATCCACGTCACCCAAGAAAAAGATACTATTTATGCAGTGACCGAGACCATACCTCCTGAGCTTAGAACCCAGAACTGTCAATCACATTAATAGGCAGCATCTGGGCATCCCTTTGCTGGATTAGTCCTGCCATGTAGCAAAGATGCTTTATTTTCCTTGTACACATGCTCAGAGATTATTGTTGGACTAGGAGAGTGCCAAGTGAAAATTATCAATGTAGAAAACAGGAGTCTACAGTCTATCTCAGTTTGTGTATTAAACTGTGGAACAGCATAGCCTTCAGAGAGCATTTGGTTTCTGCTCTAAATTGTATCTTATGTAAGGAGTAGGGCAGACCAGCCAAAGGATGTGGGATCCTAATCTATATTCTGATAATTCCAGATCTTTCTAAGTCATCTGTAAGAACAAAATAATAATGATTCAGAGGAGGAGATAACATTGGGATGGATGGTGTGTTTGTGTGTGTGTGTGTGTGGTGTGTTTGTGTCTGTGGGTTCATGTGTGTGTAGTGTGTTTGTGAGTGTGACTGTTTATCGGGGTGTGTCTGTGTGCTTGTGATGCAGTGTGTGGGTGTGTGATTGTGCACAGCAGGGTGTATTTATATCTATGTACATGTGGTGTGTGGTGTGTGTGTGTACATAGGTAGTACCTGTGTCTATGTACATGTGTGCATGTTGTCTGTGTCTGTGGGATGTGCATGTCTGTACGTGGGATGTGGCCTCTGTGTGTGTGCATGCGTGCGTGTGTGTGTGTGTTTGTGTGTGTGTGTGTGTGTGTGTGTGTACAGAGGAGGGAGGAAAGTGAGACGAGAGTGATGAACTATTGATTACAAGCCAGCAAAGTAAATTGTCAGGTACTGTACTGAGGGACACATATCTCATTCAGACCTGCAGAAACAGCCAATGGATAAATGAAAGAAATTGCCTTGCTTTTGGCCCTTACTCCAAAATTATTACTGTGCCCATAACCAATCTTGTTTTTCCTTCATTGGGAAAATAGCCTTGAAGTCATGTGACTGCCAAGCTGTGTGCTAGCAGGAGGCATGGGAGCGATGATGTTCTAGCTCATTCTGGAAAATAAGGCCGTAGACTCAAAACTGAACCTTTTGGGAGTCTGAATGGCAAGCCTGCCTTCAGGTGTCTCTGGGATGGTTCGACTGTGAAGTCGTGAGTAGATAAACACTGCACAGTCGAGCAGAGTCTGCACAGAGGAGGAAGACACTGGTACCCCTCCCATGCAGCCATGTCCTCTTAGACACAGCATCCTAGTCTTAATCTGCCAAGGCCAAACGCAGCGGGGTGTGTACTATTGTAATGCCTCTATGGATTGTTTGTTTGTTTGTTACTGGAGCATCGGTAGGTTAGCTTTGTTTGGGGTGTAGCCTTTTTCCCTTTTATGTTGAGACAGAGCATTGTAGACAGCCCTCCTCCTAGATGTTCATCAGATCAGCCTTGCCTGCTTGCAAGAGATCATCACGACAGGTCTTATTGACTGTTATTGTTCCCACAGAGAAGAAGGTTTGAGGGTCACTGAACCTCCCCCTGAAGCCAAAGCTTCTCCCAGCCTTTCCATGCAATTCTTCCCTAATCACATGTGGCCTCTGGGTCTCAGGAGGGAATATACACAAGCTGAAAAGAGCACTAGGAGGGGGTCTCTGTCTGCAGCTGTCAGGAAGCATTTTCTAGGCAGGATGAAGATTTTCCAATGTGGTTGTTTGGGATCACCCATGATCTCACGGGTAATCACTTACTCCTGCTCAATAAGTCCATTGGTGCCTGGGGTGAATTTTGGTGGAATCACACTTTGATTTGTTATTGGGACCTTTTGAGGAAGAAGCAAACATTGTTTTTGCCCCTCCCCCCACTTCCCCACCAGGAAGGAATTCTTTTTTATTTATTTATTATTTTTATTTTCTGAACATTAGTGTTTTGCCTACATGTATGTCTGTGTTCAGTCCCCTGAAACTGGAGTGACAGATAGTTGTGAGCTGCTGTATGGGGGCTGGGAATTGAACCGCTGTCCTTTGGAAGAGCCTTCAGTGCTCGTAACTGCAGAACCATCTCTCCAGCCCCTCCCTGCAGGGAGGAATTCCAAAATCATAGGGTCTCACTAGATGGTCCAGACTTTATAATCTTCCTACCTTAGCCATCCCACACACACACACACACACACACACACACACACACACACACACATATAGCTGAGATTATGGGTCAATGTCCCAGGTCCAGTCTCCAAATCAAGTTCTTGACCATGACACCAAACATCTTGCATATCCAAACATTCCAAAAAAAATTACAAAAAGAAATTTGCATTTGCAAAGTTTTCTGTTACCCTGCTATTGAAGCCTAGCATGCCAAATACACAAAGCCACACGCAGCCTGGGCTCCCCTTCCGCTCTGTTCCCACAGATGTGTCTCAGAGAGACACACTTCGCCTACATTCTCATGGATTATTTTTCTGAGGTTTTGTGACGTGTTTTCATGTGCAATAATTCAAAGACCTTGGAAACCTTCCCAGATTCATAGCATCCTCCTCTCAAGAGAATGATTGGTTACTGAACCCCACAAAAGAAACCCTCATATTCCGCCCTGCCTAGGCCCCCTCTACAATATCCCTGCTCCCTGGCCGTGATCACCAGGCATGGAAATCTGTGGTCGATGCACCCAGCGGTGTGCTCATTAATCGAGAAAGTGTGTGGCTCCCATTTGCCTCACTGATAAAATTCTGAGATGCTTTACAAAGAATTTCAAAACCACAGTCTGGAAGGAATGAAGCAGCAGGAGCAATGCGCAGTGGGCAGCTGAGGGGTTTGCAAGATGCTTGGCCGCTTCTCCCTCTGAGGGGAGAATATGATGAGGGTAGGGCAGCAAGCCGCAAGCTCCTTGGCAGGAATTCAAGGGCGATGAACACAGACCAGGAAACATAGATGCATGGAGGAGGCGGCCAAACATCTCCCGTATGTCACTTTTCCAGTACATTGGAGCTAAAATGGCTGTGGAGTATGTGGCCAAGTAGGTTACGCCAGGGCTACACAGAAAACGGGGGGATGTTGTCCTGCATGTGACAAAGCCGGATGCGGACGGATGATACACGTATGCGGGTAAGTGAGCACGGTGTAAACCCCTAACGGTTTAAACCGCGGGTGGAGCCTGACTTGTCTGGGCGCTTTGCAAGGCTGGCATAAATAGTGGCAAGAAGCGGAGTTGGGTCGTGAGGCAAAAGAGCTGATGCTGAAGCAGGAGAAAAAGGTGGCACTGAGGCCCTGTGGCTGTGACCCTGTAGGACAGCGGCTCTCCACCTGTGGGTCGTGACCTCTTTCCGGGTTGAACGACCCTTGACCTTTTCACAGGTTTCACCTAAGACCATCCTGCAGATCAGATATTCATATTACGATTCATAACAGTATCAAAATGACAGTTATGAAGTAGCAATGAAAATAATGTAATGGTTGGGGTCACCACAACATGAGGAACTGTATTAAAGGGTCGCAGCATTAGGAAGGTTAAGAACCTCTGACGTAGGGAGAGAAGGAGATGGATAGGTCCCTGCGAGGAAAGACCACTAATAACCCGCTGTAGGTTTGACTGGATCCAGGGACTTGGCTGCTATTCTGCTGCTCAGCTCAGCCTTGTTGAGGACCAAGGTGTCTGAAGCCCCAGGTCCCGCCTTCTTCTCTGACTGCCTACAATGAAGTTATTAGGACTGTCTTCTGATAACACTCCAGAGAAACTGAGATCATTTTCACTTTGCTTATCAAGAAATGGGATAGATCAATGGGTCCAGGCAAATGAATATGCAGAAGAGCTAGCCATGCAGGGCAGAGATCATCATTTTCCTGGAAGGGAGCCTTGGCTTGTCACAGAGGGGCAGGAAGCAGGTTTCAGGACCATGGGGATTTTAGGGGGCCAAAGAAACTCAAGGTACTGTAGGTACTAGTGGAAAGCTCTCGTAGGCAAGAGGCCTGAGAAACAGAGCCATCACCACAGTGGAGAGCTGTTTAGGCAAATCACACACATTCTCTTCTCTGTGTGTATTTTACCTGTGTGGAGGGTACAGAGGAGATACAAGCAGATGAATACCAAGGAAACATTACTGTAGAGAACTGGGAGAGGGATGGCATCTGTGCCCTCCAGCCCCATGTGTAGCTGTGACCTACAGGTGTCCGCGATGCTTGAGTTGCAAAGGTTGCTTGCACAGCTCTGAAGCACACATGAAGACTTACGGCTTCCAGGATGCTTGTTTGCTTGTTTGTCTTTACTGGATGATCTCCACCCATCATTTGGTTTTCAAACCTAGTACTTCAGAATTTGAGCAACAGCTGTGTGTGTGTGCGCACACGTGTGTGTGTATGTGTGTATGCGTGTATGCGTGTGTACGTGTATGTGTGTGCATGTGTATGTGTGCATGCATGCGTGCATGTGTGTATGTGTGTGTACACGTGTATGTGTGTGTGCATGCATGAGTGCATGTGTGTGCATTTTTGTGTATGTGTATGTGTGTGCATACATGTGTGTGTGCATGTGTGTGTGCTTGTGTGTGTACGTGTATGTGTGTGTACACGTGTATGTGCATGCGTGTGTGTGTGTGTGTGTGTGTCAAGGACAGGGGGTGCTGCCTACCCATTCTGTGGCTCCACATGCACCAATAGCTCTTAGACACAGACAGAATAGAAAATAAGGTTCTCCCTGACCGGTTTAGAGATGGGAAGACAGCAGTTAGGTAACCCTGAGCTCTCCCCAGTGGAGCTCTACTCTCCTGTGTTTGATATGAGGTCTTCTCTGGCATCTGTAGCTGTCTCCCAGCTGGGAGGAAAACAGCCCTCCAGAAGCATCTACCACCCCATTGAAGAAGAAAATAGTGGGGCCGGAGAGATGCCTCAATGGTTAAGAACACAGACTACTATTCCAGAGGACCTGGATTTGATTCTTAGGACCCACATGGAGATTCACAACCATCTATAACTCCAGTTCCACAGGGTCAAATGTCCCCTTCTGGCTTCCATGGGTACTGCATGCAAGTACAGACATACATGCAAGCAAAGTA
>LOJH01002166.1:20092-44194 GCA_001685095.1 Ellobius talpinus | reverse complement strand
GGCAGTTTCTTTATTAACCAATGAAAGTAACACATAGATAACCCTCCTACATCAATAGGTGACTCTTGGAACGTCATCTTGATGTGCTGATTTTTTTTCTTTCTCCCTTCCTTTCCTTTTTCCTCCCTCATCATCTCTTTCCCTCCTTCCAATTTGAGAGTATCTTCAACTATAAACAAAACACTCTGAGCTTGGGGATATAAAAAAAGAACAAAAAAGTCAATAAATGTTAAATTCTGGAGGTTTCATATTTAACTTAAGGCATTATTTATACATATTTACCTTTCTTTACAAAATGGCCCATTTCTTTTTTATCTCCTAGTATTCCTGTGTGTTAGGAAAGACTACTATGGTTTTCTCTTTTCTGTGAGTGCAGAGAAACTCCAGCTTGCCAACTGGCACAAAGTTTTTACTCAGCTGCTGTACATGGGATGCAATTGGTAGAGGCAGTCAGCATGGAAGCTCACAGAAACTTACAAACAGAATTATAGAATCAAAAGTGTTTGCAAAAGTGTGTGTTCTATATTGATAGAAAACAAAGCTAAACTATTTACATACGGAACAGTTCCTGGAACTGTATTCTAACGTAATGAGATTTTACGTTTTTCTGTTAAAAAATAAAATAAAATCAGTGAAATTCACTGCTATTCAGGAAATTGGTTGCAAATTAGACTTAATGGCACACAGTGCTTGGTGTGTTACAAAACAACTTAAATCCAGGTGTGCACAGGGATCCCAGAGGCATCCCGAATGACACAGACTATTGCCATTGCTCTTGGCTGCCCACTAGAACTAAACAGTCAGAACCTGTTGCTGAAGACAGCACACAGTCTGGATGTAGAACACGGGCAGATCCAGACGGGACTGAATTAGATGCTTGCTCCCTGATGGCTAGCATCCATAGTGCCAGAAGGGAGCAAGAAGAAGTGATGGGGGGGAGAAAGGTTCACCTTCCTGTAGACCCTGGCTGCACAGCACAGACCTTCCAGGAAGATAGGGCACTAGTGTACTAGTGACGTGAGTGCTGCTGGTAACCAACCATTCTCTGATTGGATCTGAGGCCTGCTTATGCGATAAATACTTGCCTAGACTGTAAGCCTGGCCAAAGTCCATCAGTGTGGAGGTCACAGGTCCCAAAGGGAAACCTAAGGGGCATGTAGTAAAACTGCCTTCTAAGTATTTATATCTTTACCTATAGGGTAGTGCTGCTCTCAGCCTTGGTAAAAGGCTTTTATTGTAGAAGATGACAGTTAAGCCAGGAACACACACACACTCACAGCTGAACAGATCAGAGTGCTAAGAATAAGCAACTGTTGGGTATTCCACCCTATGGGACATCTGTGTCCCTCTCTCTAAGGCCCCGGAGTCACTGCAGAGCAGGGAGCAGAGAGGGTGTGAAAGACAGAGGAGGGGGTGGAGCCTGTAAAAGACTGTCTGCTGGATATGGCGTGGCGGTTGCAGTCATGAACAGGTAGTAGCTATACCTTCCAATAACCAATAAACAGGAAGAGGATTAGTTGGGGTCAGCAGGAGAGGGGAGTTAAGAGAGGGTAGGGTGAATAGGATAGCAATATATTGTATGCATATATGAATGTGTCAAAAATTTTAAAATAGGGTAGAGTACAAAAACTAGATCATCCGGGTGTGGGTATGTATACCTGTAATCCCAGCTACTCAGAAGGCTGAGGCAGGGGGATACACTAAGCTATGAGTTCAAGACCAATCTAAGTAGGATGATAAATCTTTCATCTTGGGGTGGGGGTTCAATGGCAGCTTCAAAGGGACAGTTTCTTGATTTAGCCACTTATCTATCCTCCAAAACTTTCCACATATAATGAAACAATATTTTTTTCTCTCTGTGCCTGGACACTGCAATTCCCCTACTGCTTCCAGCATCTCATGAATGTGCAGCCCATGGAGAGTTGGTTTCTGTGCCCTCCAGGCTCTACACCAATTGCCTTTGTCTCTTGTCTCTCGAACGCTCACTACACTGTCCTCCTGATTGTCTCCAGATGACAGAGTACCAGTGACACTTTGAGAAAGCACTTTCAAGAAAATTATGATTTTCCTCAATGTGTGTCAACAGGAAACTGGGGGATTTATATGAATATGAACATCCAGGTTCAAAGAAGGATGGCATCAGGTTAGACTGAATTTGTGGACGTAAGTTTACAAAGAAGAAATTCGTTACTTTGGATAGTGTGTGCTAGTTCCAGTGGCTAGAGTAGCTTTCACATTTTTCACGCTTAGTTGCTTTAATCCTAAAGCCTAAATTGCCCTATACTAAATAAGGTCTAAGCTGTGTTTTCTTGGTTTACTGTAGAAAAAACCTATCCAGTGGATGAGGAGAGTGTCTGTCAGCTCTTTGGTACTATAACAAACTGCCTAAGAAAATCAACTTGGGCAGATGATGTTTGTTTGGGCTCTTGATTGCAGAGGATCCAGGCCAGGGTCACCTGGGCCCATTGCCTTGAACAGCTTGGGGTGGGAAAGAGTTGTCAATAAGCAATGAAAACCTCTTACAGGCTGACTCATGAGGCTACTATGAGTAGCCTACTATGTGGGACATAGAGGAGATGGTATCTGTCTGAGGTCCTTGGAATCGGAGTAACGTAACTACAAGTCCTTTCCTGAGACAAAGACAGTATGACCAGAAGAAATACAAGAGAATTCAGTGACTAGAGAGCTTGCTCTTCTCTGTGTGTTAATAGAATGCTGTGTCTTTACTAAAGGTTATGGGACTCAAAATCAATTAGCAGACGGTAACTAGAACTGTGTAGGCTGCAGTCAAGGTCAACCCTTCAGTCTCTCCTGATTCCCAGGAAGAAGCTGGAATCTGTTTGTTTGTTTGCTTGTTTGTTTAAAGAGTCTGCATATTTATAAAAGAGAGAATAACTGAATTCCAGGCTATGATCCATGATCTACCAATAGCCAAAATGTCACTCAAAACCTTTCCTATGTCACTATGTACTGCATCCCAAGCACTATGATTAAAATGATAGAGCTGCTTCTAGATCAATCAGCCTAGACTATTTCAAAGACTCTTTCTTCTGAGTTTTCACAAAACCTGAAATATTTTTAATGAGCCATGGTAGTATGCCCAAATAGCTATATATGGTTTTAGGAAATCCCAAAACTACCCACTAACTATTTTGTGTTTTCTGGAACTAGGAGGAATAGGTCCTTCCTTTGAATATGTTACAATCACCAGGTCCCTAGAAATTTCACTGAAGTTGAAGATTTTTGTATTGTACAAGAGCATGAATGTTTTTTGCATATGTATGCACTTGTGGGTATGTGTATGCATGTGGTGTAGAGGCTGGAAGCTGATGTTGGGTGCCATTTCCCAAAGCCTTGGGTGTTTTGAGACAGTGTCTCTCACTAGGCCCTGGAACTTCCAAATTATGCAAGGCTCACTGGTCAGTAAACTCAGGGGACTTTCTGCCTTCATCTTTCCAATGCTGGAATTACAAGTGTGTGTCACCATACTTGGACTTATAAGTTGTTGCTAGGGATCAAATTCATATCCTTAAGTTTGCATGGCAGGTGGTTTACATAATGAACCATCTACCCAATATCAGATTTAAAAAGAATATCCCATTTGTTACTTCATGAAGTATCTTATCAAGATGTTTAGAAAGGTTGCCATGTTCCATTCCTTTGTTCCAGTCTCCACTGGTTTACAGTTGAAGGGAGCCTTATATCCATTGGAAGGCAGCAGGTCATAGCCGTAACAGTCATGCCAATGTTGCACAAGTAGACAAATTGTGCCAGGCATTTGACATGTGGCATGCACACAAAATATTAGTGATAATTCTCTGCCAGAAGATTACACCCTATCTTCTAGAACTGTAAAAGCCAGCCAGCAGGAAAGGAGGCCCCAGTTCATTTCCAACATATTTTCTATGGCCTGTAGCCAAAACATGCAGTCAGTGTTTTCAGTCATATGGATTTATCATCCAATTCTGGTTTATAAACAAAAGCAGTTAAAATAGCCTTCTAGCTTGTGGGACCTTAGAGTCTTCTTGGCCAATAGCTCATAGGGAAATAGCCTATCCTTGGCACTGAGATTTTTACGCAACAGCTGTTTGGATCCTGGGAGTATCCTTTTCCACCCATGCATGGTAACATTCTTGAAATTCTTAGTTTGAAGATTTTGCTGTCTTTGTTTTCAGATGATTTCCCTAATCACTAGGACACTCAAAGGTTAGAATTATATTTAAAAAAACTTTTTTTAAAACAAGAAAGTAGCAATATCTGTGAAGGCGCACTGTTAGAAAGGCAAATGTCAGCTGGTATTGGACAACTATGGCTATTCTAAAAATAAATTTTAGCAAGGCTCAATGCAGCATTAATATAACCCATCACTTCTATCAGTTTTTCTGACAGAAGCAACATTGGGTATAGCAGCATGAATGGGAGACATTACCCCATCTACCTCTCTTTACAGTCATTGTATCATGAACCATCCTGCTTTCTCATCCTAGGGTACTGATGCTGCCTTGGGGTCACTGTTCCTATGGGTTCTGGGGAGTCTGACTTCTGACACTGAACCCAACTCAGATCCAAGAGGAACTAGGTTTGTGTGCTCTACCCAGTCATGGAACTGGCACCTTGGTTACCCAGTCATGCCTGTCCCTGGAACTGGCACCTTGGTTCCTTCAAGGTATAAATGTATACCATACTCTGGGAAAGTAATATTCTACTCCTAGGACAAGCTTGGTCCTTTTTTTCACCTTTACTGCTTAATCATTGATGTCATTTGTGAATGTTTGGATTTGAAATCTTCCAGAAATTTACTGCCATAGCATTTGGGTTCTGCTCATATTTTCTTTAGGAACTCCACCTTGTCACAATTCTTGCAGCATTTGCCTTAGAGTGTCCAGGCAGGCTCCCTCTGTGATTCTGTGCTCTCATTTTCTCATTCCTTCTTGACTGCTTTAGAACTTTAAAAACCCAATTTGCATACTGTTCAAAGTCATTGACATCTTTAAGGGATGCTTGTAGGTTTTTATTTTTTAAACTCTTTGCTCTTGGGGAGCCCGCCATCAAGCTCCCAAATAAATACACAGAGACTTATTCTTACTTACGAATGCCTGGTCTTAGCTTGGCTTGTTTCTATACAGCTTTTCTTAGCTTAAATTATTTTGTCTACCTTTTTCCTCTGGACTTTTACCTTTCTCTATTCTATATACCTCTCTTTTCTTCTTACTCCATGGGTGGCTGGCCCCTGGCACCTTCCTCTCCTCCTTTTTTCGCTCCTCCTTCTTTGTTCCTCTTTTCATTCTCTCTGCATGCCAACCCTGTCTATCCATCTCCTGCCTAGCTATTGGCCATTTGGTGCTTTATTAGACCCATCAGGTGTTTTAGACAGGCTTCACAGAGTTAAACAAATGCAACATAAAAGAATGCAACAATCTTTGCATCATTAAGCAAATGTTCTACAGCATGAATGAATGTAACACATCTTACACTAATATTCCACGACAGATGCTCCTACCTTTTAGAGACCACAACCCACTAGGGAACTTAGCAAAGCCCCCAAGACCCCTTACCAACCTGAGATCCCTGATGAACTGAGCTCTTAAATCTCTGCGAATGAACATGAGGCACTCCATCTGATGCTCAATTGTTTCGGCAATGCCTGTCCTTCTTTCCTGTCTTCCGGTGAAGATCTCAGTCAGTGACGAAGTGTCTCTAATGTCTCTGATGAGCCAGTCTTGTGATTTGCCTTCACTTGTCTACCATTATGCAGCCTTTGTCTCAAGAAGGGTTGTGTAGCTTTATTACCCTGTTCCTTTGTTTCCATGGGCCTTGAAGGATGCCATCCACCTGTGCCCTACTCCCTCATGTGACAGACAGAGAGGCTCTTTCATTGCTTATTTGAAAGTCCCAGCTCGAGCAGTCTAGATTCAGCATATTCGCTGATTACCAATAGTTTTCTCTACTGGACCATTATCAAAACTCCCATCTACATGGAAAAATCATACACGTTCTCTTCTTCTATGTTGAAGGTCAGATCTGGGGGTGCCTTTTAGCACATCCACCTCAGTCTCTTCCTCTCCACTATTTGATTCTTTACCCTATTGGAGGTCTCCTGATATTGGCATGTTGCCTTTCACTCATCAAATAGTCATGCTGTGCCACGCCCACGCCAAACAGAGGAAGACAACCACCTTGGGAACCTTCCCACAGACTCTCCCCTCTCAGATACCTTGACCTTGGTTGTGTGTCCTAGCAATCACTGCAGGGAGTAATGAAATCACTGCTGAAGAATAGAGGCAGAGCCTCCTGTACCAGCCACATGGGAAAGGGCAGAAATACTGGGCTTGTCTATGCATACTCTCCACCCTCATATGACTCAGCCTTGGTTTCATGAAGGGGCATCTGCTCACTCCTTTCCAATTTATCCATAGTTCCCTCAGTTCCTGTCCAGATGACATTTGTGTTGTGTGGCCTTTCCAGGGGGAGAGAAAAATGTCTGTGCACCCTAATAGGGTGGGATGACAAATCAGAGGAACAATTCGCCCAAGTTTAGCTTAGTGAGGTGCTGAGTGTGTTTCGATTGCCTGGCAGAGTCAAAGGCACTGCATGCTGAAGGTCCTCCCAACAGAGGTACCAACTCATGAAAGCTGCACTCCCGGAGCTCTTACAACAGGTTTGCGACAGATCTAGGACCAGAATGTTCTCCTCCCAGACATTGCTTATTGCCTCTGTACCCTCGGAGAGAGGCCTTTCAAATCTTCTTTCAGTAGCTTTCGGATCTTACAAGTTGTGTTTATTTCATGATCCTTGTCTTCCTCCCTTCTCTTTCCAGGAGGGAAATGGCTCAACTCAGAAGAAGTAGACACAGAACAGAGGATGGACATATCTCATAAAATCAGTGTCACCCTAGTGTGGGGAGTGCTTGGCGAATGGAGATGGAACAGAAAGACCAAGAACTGTGCCTTAGTCTGCTTTACAAATCTCAACTCCTCACGCTTGTATTTCACAGCCAGCAAATGGCTCTGCAAGGGTGGCAGTCCAGGGCAGCTTCATGTTTTCCTTCGCAAAAGTGCTGTCTGGCCTTAATGCACGCTGCAACTGAAATTTTACATTTTAAAACAGGAAATGTAGAATTAAGCAGAAATTAACTGGCAGAGCACTTCATTTTTCTAACTATTTGAACTCTATTTTAAATGCATGGATTTCTTGGAGATATTTATTTTGATAATACCATTTAATATTGAGATACTGATGTCATCATCTTAATGTACCACCTATGTGAAAGTTAGTAAAAATGAAGTGACCATTTGGGTGACCTAAAATATTTATTTGAGACCCTGTGAAACATAGTAACTTCAGTGACATAAATGCTTACTTATAAAAGTTGCTCCCATCAGTTTCAAGGGCTGGAAAGGTGGTATTGAGAGAGGTGCATTGAGGGAGAGGATGATGTAGATTACAGATAAAATATAAGTACGGGGGGCAAAAAAAGCTTAAGCAAGGAGGGGTGCAGGGGGTGTGGGAAATCAGGGAAGAAAGAGTTAACCAAAGGAAGAATACATGAAGGAGACACATGGAAACATACTATCATAAAACTCAATTTAAAAAGATAATTGGAAGGGATAGTAGAACACATATTATATAAAAGAATGGGGGAATGATGCAGTTTGAATGGTGGAAATTATGCGAGTTGATGGATGGGGAAGAACGATGTGGGTTGAATGGATGGGGGGAGAATGATACGGGTTGAATGGATGGGGAAAATGATGCATGTTGAATGGATGGGGGAACTAATGGGGGATGAATGGATGGGGAAAATGATGTGGGTTGAATAGAATGGGGGAGAATGATGCAGGTTGAATGGATGGGGGAATGATGGGGGTTGAATGGATGGGGAGAATGATACAGGTTGAATGGATGGGGGAAATGATGTGGGTTGGATAGGATGGGGAGAATGATGCAGGTTGAATGGATGGGGAAATGATGTGGGTTGTATGGGATGGGGGAGAGTGATGCAGGTTGAATGGATGGGGGAAATGATGTGGGTTGAATGGATGGAGAGAGTGATGGGGTGGAATGGGTAGGAGAAATGATGAGGGTAGAATGGGGAATAGTGGAGAGAAGAAGTTGAAGAGTGAGTTAACCAAAACTAATATGAAAAAAATCCTATGGAAACAGACTAACTACTAAACTAATTTCAAATTGTAATAATCAAAATTGAGTTCAAATAGAGGCATCTTTATGAATAGACAATGCTATTTCCAGAAAATATGGGTTATTAAACAAAAATTGCAGTACCAGACATGGGATACTTCCCTATGATCTATTAGTCAGGGAGGCCCAGATGCCTCTAAAAATAGCACAAGCTCTTGCCTTTGCTCTTGGTTAACAACTATAACTAAATGGTAAGACCCTATTTCTGAAGATGCCATGTATTTTGGTTGTAGAACATAGAGAAGTCAATCTCAAACTGGCATAGAAATTCCTCTGTGTTGTCTAGTGCTCACAGTGCCAGAATGTTCTCTTCACAGTGCTGAGAGATAAGACATTAATGATCTTACCCAGTGCTGGATCCTGTGTGCTACAACACCAACCTTCCCAGCAAGATGTTACCATTAGTTCAATCGTGGCATAGTTGTTACAAGGTCACCATCTAATGTCTAACAGTATTTGAAGCCTACTCCACAGGAGAGAATGCATGCCTACTATGGTACTGTAAAACTCATCAAAAAGGCCATAAGGTCATAGTCCCTAGACCTATTTAGTAGGGAAACCCTACTAAATGGTCATGTTTTCACATTGCTTTCTAAATATGTATACTATGGCCTGGACTGCTGTCAACCTTGTTATCAGAAAAAGTAACACTTCTCTTAAAAGTAAGCAGCAGCTAAAGAAGAGACTTCTAACTGGTCAACGCTGATAGTAAGTGACTCTGAGGGCTCAGCCCCATGGGAACATCCTCATCAGCTTCTCTATGGATGCTCAGGGAACACAGCGGAAGAGGAGGAGGAGAGAATGCAAGTGCCTCAAAGTTGGGAATAGTGCTATGAAATGCTGTCCTCTGGAAATAGTCGTTCTACTCATGAGGTCCCAGAAGTTGTGGCTAACCACACAATATCCTGCCTGTCAAAATTCCAGAATGGAGGAGAGGGCCTTCCCTGGGGCTCACCCCTAGCTGAGGGCCTCTCCTAGGATCCACCCTAGCTGACGGCCTCTCCTGGGGACCACCAATAGCTGAGGGCCTCTCCTGGGGACCACACCTAGCTAAGGGCCTCTCCTGGAGTCCACCCCTAGCTGCGGGCCTCTCCTGGGGCCCACCCCTAGCTGCGGGCCTCTCCTGGGGCCCACCCCTAGCTGAGGGCCTCTCCTGGGGCTCACCCCTAGCTGAGAGCATCTCCTAGGGCCCACCCCTAGCTGCGGGCCTCTCCTGGGGCCCACCTCTAGCTGAGGGCCTCTCCTGGGGCTCACCCCTAGCTGAGGGCATCTCCTAGGGCCCACCCCTAGCTGCGGGCCTCTCCTGGGGCCCACCTCTAGCTGAGGGCCTCTCCTGGGGCCCACCCCTAGCTGAGGGCATCTCCTAGGGCCCATCCCTAGCTGAGGGACTATTGGCAATTGATTGTGGCTGGGAATAGAGAATCATTCTTTTTCTTTTAGGGCTACTAGTAGTTTGCCCACACACCAGCAGATGACCCAATACCTATGCACATATAAATAACACTAATTGAACACAGTTGTGTTGTGTTTTTATGAAGAACACAAAAAGTTAGGAGGGCTAAGGGAGGAATTAGAGGTGGGAAATACATTCATAATACATTGTATATGTGTATGAAATTCTCAAAGAATAGATTTTAAGTTAATTTATAATAAAATAAAGTAAAAGAAGAAGGAAGAGAAAAAAGTTTCCCAACCTCTAAATCCCACATTAGTTCTTTCTGTATTTTAGATTTAACTGGAAAGAAAGAAAGAAAGAAAGAGAGAGAGAGAGAGAGAGAGAGGGAGGGAGGGAGAGAGGGAAGGAAGGAGGGAGGGAGGGAGGAAGGAAGGAAGGAAGGAAGGATAAAAGAAAGAAAATCTAGGAATGTTGGCACATGCCTATAATTCCAGCCAAATGGGTAACTGATACTGGAACAAGACAAGCCTGAAGACCAGCCAGGGTAATAGAGTGTGATTCTGTCTGGAAAACAGACAGACACACAAACACATGAGCAGTCAAAACATTCTGAGCCTAGGTGCTTTGCACAGGAAAGGTGTTTCATTAACTCACAAGTGCAGAGGTTGGAAATTGAAGATCAGGAGGCCCCATCTGTTCAACTTCTAATGTCAACCTTCTGGCTTTGTCAAAATGCAGCAGATGGTACTGTGTGACAGGGCACATGTGTGAGAGAGGGGGTCACACAATGAGAAAGATAAGGAAGAAATCTCAAGGAAGAACCAAGCTTGCTCTTTCCAACAATTCACTCTTGTGAGGAAAGAATCATTCCTGCGAGACCCAACCTACTTTACAAAAATCAGCATTCATCTCCTCCCGCATGGTGCTTCCATGACCTAATCCCCTCTACAGAGGGTCCACCTCTGAAAGATTCACAGTGGGTTACTGCTGTCACATTGGTGAGCAAGCTCCAAACCCATCGACCGCTGTGGGACAAACAATGGCAGCTGCTACTACCCAGTCTTCAGTGTCACGACTGACTTGCCCTACACACTTAGCACTGCGTCCAATAGATTTGTAGCTGTGTCAACCCTGGCTTTTGGTAAAACTCGTGCATGAGGGAAGAGGAGGGTTTAAGCCCCGAGGCCAATGATGCTGCTCTGGCTTTCATTTTCATGTTCAGCAAAGCCAAGGACATAATGTTTAACACGTGAAAAAGAAAAGTTACAAATAATTCCTGAGAAATAGCGCTTCTAGCAAATTCAGAAAACTGAACCCCAATCCCAGAGCTCAAGTCCCCTGTTACTCTAGCAATAATGGAGAAGTAACTCTCCTTTGTATTGTGTGGAGAACTAAGTCAAGGCTGTCTAAAGCCAAGCTGTTTCTAATTCACTCGACAAGTTACAGGTTTCGTGTAACTCCACCCCTTCCCCTAAGAACCAGTGGGAAGAAAATTGGATTAAAAATTAGACACTCTGGTTCCAGCCCTGTGTCTCTTAAACAAGTTACCGAGTCTGTGATTCATTTTCCTCATCTGCAAAACAGGAATGTGAAAGCGTGTTTCAAGTTATCCTGTATTATAGAAATTCATACTGCATCAGTAAACCTATAGCTTATTTATTCTATCTGGAATGGAATCATTAAGGCTTGGAAACCATTATGTAAAACTAGTAAGAAATCTGGCTTAGAGAAAAGAGGAGTTTCCAGTGGCCTCTACTCTCCTGTTACTCCGCACAAACCCCTCCGGCAGCCTTTGGTCGTTCCTGATTAACGCGCCCCAATCACTGTCCTCAGTTCACTGAAGGCTGGAAATGTATTATACAAGCACGGCTTCCAAGTTTTCAGAAGCCCTTTAATGAAAAACCAAACACCAGAACTAAAGCATTCCCTCTAGCTTGTTAAAGAGCTGGGGAGGACTGGAAGGTACGTGTTCCCTAGTTGTGACGAAGTGGATGAAAAATTCTGGGAAGGTCACCTCACCAGCCCTGCCAGATCATTGTAAAGATCCATCTGCCTCCCAGGACAGCTCCTTTGTCTCTGTTCCAAGACAGACTCATTCCTCACATCGTAGGTCTAATGCAGTGTTACGCTTGAGTTTCTTTTCCCCTTAATCGGTGCCTTCATCATTTCTTTCTAATGTTTGTTCTATAACACTTTCTTGCCTCTCCCAGATGCAGACCATGTGTCTGGTAGAAAGCAAAGAAACTACAAAGCCTAAGTATTTACACCAGACTAATGAAACATCAATTATGGAGATGGCCAGACTCCTTTGGGGTCAAATAACCAAGTCAACAACCTTGGGGGGATAACAAGGTAACCTAGGATTTTCCCAAACTCTACATCAAGTTACTGTGTTATTAGGTAGTTCAAATGATTTCTGTCTTCTTTGAGTAAAAGAAGTAAGGCAAGCAAGCTGATTTTACAACCCCCTCCCATGTTGGGCATTCAGATTGACAGGTGTGAGTTATGTCTCCAGAAAACAGGATTGTGTTTGCATCATGCACACTTAGAGCTACAAGCAAGAAACTTGAAGTGGTAGCCATGTGATATGTATTTTGGATATTACCTGCCAGGCATCCAACAAATTCAAGTGAGGTTTGTGTGTGTGTGCGCGCGCGCATGCTCTTTCTCTCTGTCTCGCTGCCTAGCATGCGTTCAATCTTTTGGAAATGTCTCTGACAGCTCCTGTCTTCTAATGCCCAGGAAATGACTTGGCGTGGAGTCTTTACTCAATAACTGGTTTTGTTCAGTTAATAGGCACATAAATGAAAAGAGCAAGCTGGACAAGGTGGCACACACCTATAATTCCATCCCTTAGAGAGCTGAAGCAGGAAGTTGGAAGCTGAAGTCCAGTCTTGGCTGCTTAATGATACCATACCCCTCTCGACCTCCCTTAAAAAAAACAGGGGTTAGTGGTACAGCTTAGCCTGAGGGGTAAAGACCTTGTTGCATCTTCAGTTGAATTAGAAGCACAAACTAAACCTGTGTTTGTATTCAGGCCAGAACTTCAGTTATGTCAGAATAAACAAACCTAAAGAAAACGCTAATGATTCTGTTCTCTGTGCTGGTGAGCCATGATTGGTGGGCAATGAATCAGCCCCTGCTGAGGGCTTTGATGAGATGGGTTAAAGACAGCTAGATCCATGGAGGTTTGCAAGGCTCGTGCTTCAGTGCTTATATTAAACTCCCAGCAATGCACTATACCTTTCCCGTGTCACACCAACCACAAATATAGTGATCGCTAACGCTGAATCAAGCATTGAAGAAGAGTCTTGTCAACTAGGAAGTAGAAGTTTGCTTCAATGACAGGGAAGCTCATAGATCGTTTATTGTTTTTTCAGTGAACACTGACAAGCTACCATGCTTCGTACTCCCTACAAGGGACTAGAGAGATGATGGCTCAGGGTTACGAGTACTTGCTGAGTATTGCTGAGGACCCAAGTTAGATTCTCAGCACCCATATTGGGTGACTCTCATCTTCCTGTAACTCTGACCTTTGCAGGCACCAACATAAATGCCCGAGTGTGCATGTTTATGCACTCACGAGCACATACACACACAAACATACACTCCCCACGGTTAAAAATAAAATACATTAAAAAAAACAACAGCGTATGAGATACTGCCTGAACATATGTTTGCCCCAAAGTAGTTCATATGTGAATGCTTACTCTCCAATACACACTTGGACAACCGCAGCAAACAGCAGAATAAGATAAGCAAGCAGCATGGCAGAGACATAGTAAATGATCAGGAAAGGTTGCATTCATCTGACAGAATAAAGCAAGAATTTTATAGAGCAAGAAGCATATAAATGGGTTTTAAAGGCTGTGTTAGGTGTTTTGCTCATGGAAAGAGGAAAAAGCAGACCCTTGTCTTAGCAGCATTTAGAAAATGCATCCCATTGCAAAACAAGCTTAACCCTAGCATGGAACAGAAGCCAGGGCTCATCTGGTCCTAAGAACTTTAAAATGAGGATCAAACAAAGCCTCACCATGCTGGTGGTGGGGTATGGGTCCACAAACTTGCACTCCTCTCTCAGATGGGGACACTAAGATCTAGAAAATAACAATGTTTACCCAAGCTCATCAGTAAAGGGAGTGGGGTACTCTGACACTCCCCGGAAGATACAGCAGGTTGTTCAAGAATGCCGAAGCATGAGTCAGGGAAGATGGAAGCTCCTGAGAGGTGCCTTGTGGCTGAGTGAGAAGAAGCCAGCACTCAGGTGATTGTCCAGAGAATCCAGCCTAGGAGGAGCTTGAAAAGTAAAAGGCACAGGCCTCCCTGTATGTTTAAATGCAGAGAGGTAGAATGATAATATCCTTTTTGCACTTTTCTTTCTTCCGAACTTCTAGGTCGGCACAGAAAGTAATGGTTTTCATTATGGCAATTTCACATGTGCCGTTCTGGATTCTAATCTGTGTCCTTCCCCTACTGTTTCCCCCTTGGCCCATGACACATATTCCTTATACATTATTCTAAGTGAACCAGACCAGTACTCCTCAGGTACCTTTGTCATGGTCAAAGCCTAGAATGTCGGGGAAAACTGGAAGGGATATGAGTCCCCTTTACTTACAACACGATTCTCCTTATGGAGATAGAAGTATTGGGACTGAAAGGTAGGTTACATTGTCCAAAAGTAATGGCATTTAAATGTTAATGGCCCTGGTTATGTGCAGGCACATGTCTGGATAATTCTTGCTGATGCCCGTGCTGCTGTTAGAAACTGACAGCTAAAGATGATACCAAACGTTTGAAATCTCCTTGTACTCATGAGGCTTATTTACTGCTCAGAAAACAGTGGTACTGTGTTCTCTTAATAATGTGATCCTATTCCTCTGCAGTTTATTGGCAGCCAACATACATAAGGCTGTCATGTCGACACAGACACAGCCTTTAAGTGGACATGCACTGATGCCATCCCGAACACCCACCACAGATGAGGCACCCAACCTCCCTGAGGGAGTTTTGTTCTCATAGACATCAGTAAAGGGAGTGGGGTACTCTCCCCATTTTTGATCAGCTGCTCCAAAATTAGCATCCGCAAAAACACATTAAAAGTATGCTTTACTGAGCATACATACTTCCTGAAAAATTTGAAATTCTCTTTGGTCTTTATTTGCCCCTTTAGTAAGTTTTTACTATTCTATTTATGCTCATTTTATATTTGGTTTATTATTCCAGCAGCTGTGAGAGTTAAAACGCATATCCCATCCCTCCAAAGACCTTTATTTCTGTACTCTATGAGTTAAATCATTAATATTCTGAACTTCATCTTGAGTAGTCTCATTTACTATGTTATTTAATGATAAAAATAACAGTTATAATTTATTGATTATTTATTATTGGGATTTTGCTTTTTATCTGACTCCTGTGTTGCCAGGATCAAAAAGGCTTGGGATGGCTTCTCCCAATATTCTGTGATAAGGGTTTTGAGCATGGATACTTTTAGTATGGTGCAGTGTCTGGTGGAGGAACCCGACACTTTTCTTGTGACCCACAGAATTCCTGGGCTTTAATTTTATAACAAGGGATAACTCCCCTGTGAACACCAGGTGCATGCCTTTAAAATGGGGGTGATCTTCTAGCCCTCTTCAGGTGCAGAGAGAATTGTCAAAGAAGCTATAAAGCCAATGGCGTTTCTAGAGCTGAACATTCACAAACTGAAAACAGACTCTAAAGGCCAAAAGTTTATTTTAATGTCAAAGAAGCTAAAAGGCCAATGGCGTTTCTAGAGCTGAACATTCACAAACTGAAAACAGACTCTAAAGGCCGAAAGTTTATTTTAGCTGTTTAAACCAAGTCCTTCCACCTCTTCTCCATCATTTTCTTTCTATTTTATATACGTCATATATTCTGTGCAGTAGCACAGTACACAGCTGAATACATCAGCCTGCCTGCCCATAAGTTCTAAAAGACATTCTGGCAACCACACATCTATTTCCAAATGTCTTTAATATGTAAATGATGTTTGTGGCAGCTGTTCCCAATAGCCATCATTTGGATACATGCATCACTGTATGGACATTTGAAGTTATGTAAGTTTTAAGTGACCCATCTTTCAAAATCCAACCTTTTATTACCACAGGAAATTTTAAATAGGTGTTTGTGAGCATTTTCATGCATACCTAAAATGTGTTTATGAAAGCCACCCCTCAAGTTTATCATGTATTTTTTGAACAAAAAAATTTACTCAATAAGAAGTCAAACGCATGGGTTTTTTTTCATAATTTCACCATAATTTTATTTTTTATTTACAGTCTTCAATTTCTAATGCAGGGTCTAGTTGAGCATTGAGGGGATGAGGGGTTAAAGAAGAGAGATTGGGTTTAGAAGAGAGGGTCAGGGGTCTGGCTGAGACAACTATATTAAAGCTAACAGGATGTGAACGTCTTCCAGAAGAAGTTCTTGCAGCCAGCCTTGCGTTCCCGGGGTGCCATGGCTGGGTTCGAGTTGGCAGACCTCTGCAGCTCCAGCCTCATTTCATCCTGCTCCGCTGCCTGGGGCAAATCCTCGGGCTCCAGGGCATCATTCTCTGTCTGGTTGGGCTCTGACAGCAGCTCTGCCAAGAAGTACTTGGCCAGTTCCTGGATGGGGCAGAGAGAGGAGCAAAAGGAGGAATGGGAGAAAGGGGGAAATGTAGTTTGAAAATAATAGCCACTCAAAATCCAGTTTTCACAATAACACGGATGGTTGATGTATTCACTAGATTATGGGGGCAGGGAGCCTTCCAAAAACCCAAATCTTCCATCCAGTGCTCTGTCTCTACAGGCTTAAAGCACAGTGAAACCGCAGGTGATTAAAACAAAGGTGGTTTTATAAATAAAAAGAAAGCCAACCGTTTGCGCAGCTCTATTTCCCTTCTCTGAGATACAGAGTGGACCTGAATTCTTGCCGGTCCCCCACCTCTACCCCATCCCCGAGATAAAGGCAAACCTCCCCGCCATACTGAAGACTCCCTCGCCCCAGCCTCGTTTTGTGGACTAGCACCGCGCTTCAGGACCTGGGTCAGCAACCCTCGTGGCAGCACCAGGGATAGAGCCCAGTCCCTCCAGGGCTCAGTTACCCAGTTTGTGGATTTTCTTGGACGCCAGGGAGGAACTTACCTGTAAGATGATCCAACAGCTCTGATCAAGTAGGGATAGAGTAAGAGGGGACCCCACACTTCAAAAGTTTCCCTGGGAGCTTAGGGGCTGAGCGACTCTGAGAAGCGCTAGCCAAACACCTGTCGCAGGGGCTGCAGCAAAGCTAAAGGGTTCGGGAAGGTGGGGAATTCGCAAGAGAGACAAGTCCCTGGCATTCCATACCTGTTTTCCTGCAGCAGCTGCCAGAGACTTCTGCAGAAACTGACGGAGTCTGGGGTCCGAGGGGGCGCCGGTGACACCGCCCAAGGCCAGGACGATGCAGAGCGCGGCCAGTGCGCACTGGAGGCGGCAGGACAGCATCTCAGCGGCCACAGGCAGCCGAGCTGGAGCGCGGTGGGTCAGCGGACGCGGGTCCTCAGCAGCAGCGATGACTCCGGGTAGCGTCTCCTTCAGCCGCTATCAAGCTCTCCACGGTCTCCCCCTTTTAAACTCTCTCTCTGACGTCAGTCAAGGAGGCGCCCCCAGATCTCACCAGTGCTTTTACGCACCATTAGCCTCGCAAAATCAATCACAGAAGTGAGGGGAGGCGACACAATCTAAAGTGGCTTATTTTTGAAAAGAAAAAGAAAAAAAAGCCTGCACCCACGCAGGCACATGAAATTCCCCACTCCACACAGACCACACAATCTTACTTTCACTCAGTGCTGACATGTGTATTTCATGGTTCAGTCACATGCGTGCACACTCAATTACAGAGAAAACACCCAGCCCTTGGCCAGCAAACACAGCATCACACATGGTTGGGTACCTGTCTTTGTACCCGGACTACTGAACTAGCCATCCTGCTTAACTGTGTTGTATGATAAATGAGACTTAAAGCCATCCTCTAGGAGCAGATGTGAGAATTAAATATGCAATTAAGGGAGCTGATCTATTCCTCTCCCTTCATCTCCTAAAGCCTTGTAGGAAAAAGGATGACTTGGCCCTTAAGGGGACCTCACTTTTGTCTAATCTACCTATCCTTTTAGTGTGACAAAAGAAAGACCCTGGAGGGACAAACACACACGAGAGAGAATAGGAGGGAGGGGAACTACACCTGGAAACAGCCCTGCAAAGCAGTCTCAGAAATCATATAATATGCCTTAGAAGTTCAATGAAGAATGCCAAAGAGATTGGCAGACAATTGCTCTGTACAGTTGGAGCAAAGACCAGACATCTGGACTCCAAGGCCAGGGTTCTTGCTCACCATGATGATTGTTCTGACAGATTCCTGGCCAGTAGAAGGAACTCTAGGTTAGGAATCCCCAGGATGGGCATATGAAAATCCAGGAGCCCCAGCAGTGTGACAGCCATTGTATAGCTGTGTGGGGAAAGGATCAACAGACCCTCAGAGCCTCTGCTTCTACTAGAGAGGAAGTTTAAGAAGGTCTGCTTGTCATCCAGTTTGATGTTTGAATCTAGTTGGGGGCTCTGGCTGCAGTTTTCAAAGTGACTGCTTATTAGGAAGATGCCAGCTCTGTTCCTGGCATAGAACAGGTGATCTCCACAGGCTCTTCAAGGATTAATATTTTGGGAGTATCAGAGAAGTCAATAGTAGAATTAAAAAAAAGTACAGCCCCAGAAGTCAAATGAAGCAGAGGATTTGCCCAGCATTGCTATGGGCCGTGCATCATGAGTTAGACCATTCTCAATACTTGCATTCAGATTATGAAGTATACAGGTGAGAGGGGTTGGCTGGTATCTTGAAGTGATTTGGATAACATTCCCTTTTGTATCTGTAAGCCAAAGCAAAGAGAGCATTAACAGCAGGAAGTGCTAAAGCTTCTTGGGCTCACCAATTCCAGGCAGGGTAAGCCCAAAATAAAGCGTTAAATTGAAAAAAAATCACTAATGTATTGGAACACACAGTCTGCAAGAGCAAAGCTAGGAAACCCAACCCTAGAAAATGAGTAGTACCTCTGCACCCTAAGATCTTTCCAGGCCCCAGGTTGTGGCCTCAGAGTCTGTACTGGTCATCCATCGTGAGGCATTCTCAGATGACTGACCCCCCTCTTTCCTACTGTGGACCTGGTCCTCGGCAGCCCCACAACATAGAAAAAGAAAACCAGTTAAAGAACAAGTAGCATCTGGCCATCTCGCTGTTGCCTGCCTCTTTCTCCAGACCATCCACACGCCTGCCCTTTCCCTCTCCAATTTGTCCTCTCTTTCCTCTTTCCATACCCTTCTCCTAAATCTCTCAGACTGTTTCTCACTCAGCCCTTGCCTGCCCTCTCCCTGTACTCCCAGCTTCGCTTCTTGTTCTTAACCTCACATTTCAGTAACTTTCTGAGCCTCCCTCTGCTTTCACGGTTTCAACTGACTATTTCCTGCCTTTGCCTCCCCATCCCCCCTTCTCACCGTGCCTGGCCAATGCCTAGCTCAGACTCTGCCTCTTGGCAGCTTTCCTCTCTGGTGCCCCCTTCCCTGTCTTGTCTCCTCGGCTGTTTCCTGCTGGAAATACTCTTCTGATGGGAAACAGTTTGAGCACCTACTCTGGAATAGCGGAGCGGGAGCTGCTTCTCCCACACTCCCCCTGAAGTGCTGAGGCTGCAGATGGACGAGATGACTCCTGGGGTTTGATTCTCTCTTACAATCCTTGGATTGTTAGGAATCTGAGAGCCACTTAAAAGAAGAGGCAGGGCGCATTTTTTCATACCCCGCAACAGGCAATCTTAGTACAAAGGACGGTTTAGCATTGGACTGCCTCAAACTCGCTAGCCTGCACACCCTGAAATAACTCCAGAACCTCTGTCCCACCTCTCTAGGCTGAGAGGGGAAGGTAGACTGTCCTGGTGGTCACCCGGAGTCACCTGCCCTCTTCCTTGTGCAGCCTCGTGGAGCCACCAACATTGCAGGCTAAGTTGCACATGTCACAGAAGGAGGCTGAGGTCCTGAGAGCTAAGGATTTTGCACTGGGCCTGAGGAGGGGAGCAACATGATCAAAGGAAAATGCACCATTTTTCTCCCGTAGCTAGGATTCGCGGGGACTTAATTCGACTCACTGGCGCCCCTAGTGGCCTAGGAAAATTCTTGCTTGCAGTTACCAAAAGCTCAAGTTCTGCTGGCCTAGAAGTTTGGGTTCCAGAGGGGACAGAGCTCCTGCTTGAAGACACAACAAACATTTCATTGAACTGGAAGCTCAGAGTTCCTCCTGGCCACTTTGAGATTCTTATGCTCCTAAGCTAACAGCCTAAAAAGGAATAATAGTATTGGGAGGAGTGATTAATACAGATTGGCAGGATGGGGGCTGAGGGGTAGGGGGTGATTGGGTTGTTTCTCCACAATGGAAGTGAAGTTGTTTCTGGGGTGCAAGAGATTATTTAGGGTGTCTCTGGTTATTACCAATCCCTTCAATTAGAGTCAATGAGAAACAACAGCAGCTTAACCCAGGCAGGATGACAAAGGGCCCTTCGGGAAGGAAGATATGGTCCATTCCTTCAGAAAAAGAACCCAACCCTGCCCAGTTGCTGTCTGGGAGTGGAGGACACACAGAACGCAGAGGAAGGTAGTTATAAACACCAGCTAAGGCCAGTTGCAGAAACATGGTTTTTAATGAATGAGTGTTTCTGCTTAATTATTATTAGCAACAGTGCACATTTGTGCATGTATGCACACACGTTAAATAATATTTGCATTCCTCTCAAACGTTTTCACGTTTCTGAAAATGCAAGAAATTTTTCTGAGAGTTCCTGAGAATTCAAGAAGCCTGGGCGTATGCTAATGACTTCTCTTGGGCATCTTGCAAATGGAAACCTTTTTACATTCCAGAGAGAATAAACTGAGAACAAAGTCATTGGTGGGGAAATTAACACAGTCTAGAGGGACATGGGCTATGTGTCTGAGACCCTAGGCACAGATATCCAGGTTTTTCTTGCTGACCATCAGCAGAACAGTTTTTACAGGGTTTAAGGACCAGGTCAGGCAGTAGAAGTGAAGGTGTTTGTAGCCATGAGTTAGTGGAAGACTATGGAGGCAAGGTGTTGCTGTTGTTGCTGGATGGAAGTAGCCAGCCCTATTCTGAGCACTGATATCAAACGAGTCAGCCAAATACTGTAGGAAGTAAGCTGTTCAAACTGACGTCATGGTCCAGTTAGACAAGATTTCCTCCTGGGGGCATGGAGGGCATGACCCTAGAGGCCAAGTAAGAGGTTTTCACAAATAGGCAGCAAATGGATGCTGACCTACACACACCCACACAACCACACACACACACTAGAAACCCTCTTTTCTCCTTTACACCTTTACCGTGGAAACAAATGTGGTATAATTTAGAAATGATTAACTCTTTTGTGTGGTTTCACTAGAATTGCTTTCTAGATTTAGAGCTGGCTCACAAAAGGTTTAAGTCAGGTGGAGGAAGATGAACTTGCAGCATGCAACCCTCTCCTTACAGAGAGCAGACTTGGCAGGGTATGGTGCTGGAAATGAGAGCAAGCTGTATAGAACCTATTCTTCCCCAAGGGCAAAGCTGCTTGAGCAAAACTCCCAAGAGGACCTTTTCTCCTAAGTGCCCCTACCATCAAGGAGCTGAAGAATGAGTATGCATAGTCCTCCAAGGATTCCTCTTGGCTTTCGGAGTCCAGATTACACCCATGAAGCTGCTGATGCTGATGCAGGCAGTCGTTGCTGCAAACTTCTATAGTGACTGCTGTAGATAATGAAGAGTGAAAAGCTTGCAGGTTTAACATTGTCTGGAGGGAGGGATGTGTGGAGACATCTTAGAACTATCTTTTCTGTTCTTTCTCTTCTCCCCTTCCACCGCAAAAGCTTTAAACCCACTGCCGTCAAGTCCGAATACAGACACCCCCAGCCAACCAGGCATGTTTCCCCAGGCCACTCCTCATCAGTCAGTCCTCCTGGTCCCCTAAGCTCTGGTTCCTCAGTGCACATGCCCTCTTCTCTCCCATATCCACTTGTACTTGCTGTTTCCTCTTCCTGGAATATCTTTGATCCCTCTCTGACAGTTAGGTCATATATAGTTCATTCGAGATATTTCTAATGACTCCACACTAAGAACGAACCAGCTTTCTACTGTGTCCAAAAGTGGGTCTTCTGCATCCATTGTCTGAGACCCTCCCAGGTCATTCTATATATTTCTTGAGGGTCTCCATCTCATCTATAAGCCTAGGGACTCATGGAGTGCAGTCACCTGTCCCAACCATGTCTGCTTTCTCATTAGACACAGGCCAGGCTTGGTGACCTGTACCTGCAATTCCAGCACGCAGAGGTCAGAACAGGTAAATTGTGGCAGCAAGGTCTGTGAAGCCACCTAGCAAATCTAATGCCAGTTGGGGCTTGATATAAAATCCTTATCTTAAAACAAGAAAATTGGGCACAAGGTGGTTGTTGAAAACCGATGTTTAAGTTGCAGACAAGCTTCTTTCTCCTTATATGTGATGCCTCTGTGGATTCTGTGAGTAGGACAAGCATCATGAGCCTCAGGTTCCTAAGGACTACATCCCTTGACAGACGCTACTTACTGCGTACAGTCTTCCAGGACATAGGTATATTGGTCTCTTGTTCCTTTCTGAGCTTTGTAAAGAAAATAAATCAACCTAAACACTACTCACTGTGGTTGCTTCTATGCTGAGAGTTTGCATTGTCCTATGACTACCCTAATAGAATCACTTGAAATTTAAGCCCTCCTAGTGACTGAGAGGGCTGGACAGGCAGCATCATCAACTGCCAAAGCAGGCTTCTCTTCCTAACCCAGCTCTCAGCTGTGTTTCACGGTTGACTGGATGCATTAATGCCAACCAGACAGGGGCCCCGTGCCACACTGCCTCTGCAGCTGGATTGGCATCAAGGCATCTTCTGCCACTCTAGTCGATCATTGTGGGGAGGAGTTGGGAAGGGACTTCTGTGCCTGTCATCTCACCATGTTTCCCTTCTCTATGTGATTTCCTTTGGTTTCTTTAAAGTCTGCTAAGGACTTCCCCGTGAAATGAAAGCCAAGCTCTGTCCCCTGGTGGTGCCTGGTAGATTCTTTCCCCCTCTGTGCCCACTTTCAGAGACTTAAAGCTGAGGCGTTCCAAGAATTTACTCAGTGCAGTCAGTAAGGAGCAGCACTCTTGGCCAGAGGATTCCATCAATGGGTCTGAAAAATAGAGTTGGAGATCACTGGCCTACTCCTCAGACCAGCTGGCAAAAGACATCTTCAGAGTGTTTTGAAGTCCTGTTAAATCAGCTTTCAATTTCCCACATTCAAATCTGAGTACTACTCTTAACCCTGACTCCATGTCGGGACTGGACAGTCCTGATCTGGGTTGGCCTCACACTCAAGAACCTAAGTTTACAACTGGAATTTCACCCCCCTGGAAATCTATGGTCACGGGCCACTGTGCCCCCTCCAATCCCCTGTTTGTCTATTTCTTCCATCTCCTGTTCACCTCTGCCTCCTCACTGTGTCCCTGTCGGTCCTCTCTCCCAATTGTTTTCCTGGCTCCCATTCTCTCTTTTGTCTCAATCACAACCTCCCCCTCCCTTTCTCTCTTGGGCTCAGCTTTGTGGAGTCTGAAGAACCTGCCCAGCAGCTTTCCCAGGGGTTCCCGGGGTTGAGGGCAGAAGCAGAACTGTGGTGGAAAATGAAGCCTAGTCTAGACCAGAGCCTTAGAAAGCACCTTAATTCACATACAGGAAAGCAGAAGCCAAGCAAACAAGGGGCACTGCTGGGGCTGCATGACAGGCACCATTCAGAACCTTCACACACACACACACACACACACACACACACACACACACACCCTCGAGTGTTTGGAAACCATGCTATGATCCTGGCAGCTCCTGCTCTATTCTCTACAGATCCACAGCGTGCATGCCTAAAGCCTCAGAGATTGGCTCCCCAACAAGGGTATTATCCTACAGGAGAAGCTTTGGTGATCAGTAGGCAGAAATGTGGAAATCCTCCAGGCTATCATGCAGTGTCTCTGTCCTTTGGGGTGTTTTCTAATCTCATAAAACCAGCCAGACCTGCTGTGTTGTCATGGGCTGCACTCACAGGGGAGTCTACCGTTACTAAACTGAGCTCCTCTGCCCTCTGCTGGCTTCACCAAGAGCAGACGCGCATCCTGCTTAGGGCGGGTTTCAGCCCTTGTTTCACTCTCAGGGTCATAGGCACTCTGCTTGAAGTGGGAAGCCCACAAAAACACACAAAATCAATTCTGCTCTCAAACTTCCAGTGTCTCAACACTTTGTGTCAGATGCTGGACAATCAGACGTGAGCAAGACTCCATCCTTGACCTCAGGAAGAATCCAAGGGCTTGGCCAGTAACAAATCCCCCCCAGCCATGGGATGAAAGGGTTAACACTAGTAGGGACCACCTAAGTCTGTCTGTCTGTCTGTCT
>LOJH01002166.1:0-11678 GCA_001685095.1 Ellobius talpinus | reverse complement strand
GGAGTCATTTGACCAAGAACAAGTCCAGCTTTGAATTCTCTCCACCTGCATCTTCCATCTTCTGACCGTTGCGTGAGTCCCCATCTGCAACTGCCTGGAAAAGGCTGTCTTGTAAATTTGTCTGTCCATGCATCTGTGCCTGTCCCTGTATGTGGAACTGTGTCTTCTGTCTATGTGTTTCTTTCCCTAACGAAGAACTTCAATCTGTCTTTATTGAACAGGCTAGAAAGCATCACATGGGGAATGAATAAGGGGTAGTTTACAGAAATCTTTAACAGAGTTTTCCAAGGCTGGAGTAACTAGTTGCAATTGATCCCAACTGAACCAGACTAGAAACATCATCATTTAGCAAGCAATATCTATAAATGGTTGCTTTTAACTTCTGTATTTGCTGCTTTCAGCAAGTGATACATGTGCATTGCTTATGTCAGGGGCATAGAAGAGCACGCTACTTAAGATTACAGCTGTGTATTAGCTTAGGTTGCAAAAGCTGATTACATGGGAAATCCAAGGCAAATAAGGTTGGTTATTACATTGTGCTTTTAAAAACAGATTACTTTCTTTCTCCAGATGGTGCTGGGAAGCCAAGCTGTCACCCAGATATTAGTGGGTTGGTACTGCTCTCTTGACAAGGTGTCATGGTCCTTGCAATGGCCTTTAAATTGAGCCTCATTATGCACTATTGCCTTGGTTAGGGTTTCTATTGCTGTGATGAAACACTATGACCAAAAGAAACTTGGAAAGGAAAGGAATTATTTCACTCACAATTCCATGTAACAGTTCATCATCAAAAGCAGCTAGGGGAAGAACTCAAGCAGGGCAGGATCCTGGAGGCAGGAGTTGATGCAGAGGCCCTTGAAGGGTGCTTAGTCCTTATTTCTTGTTCAGCCTACTTTCTTTAAGGTTACAGAGTTACTGTTTAATTAGCACAGTTGACTAATTCTTGTCCTGTTGAGTACAATATTCCTTATGTTTAATTTATTCTGAATAACTGATGATTTATATGGTATGGTTACCGACACAGGAAATTGAGGCTTAGTGCGGTCAGTATTGTAAGCCTTGTAATTGCATGGAAGCTGGTACAGATATCCAGAATGCCAAGAAGTATAGAATTAAGCCTGATAGTCAAGGCCTATGGGGTGGGGTAGAGCAGTAACGAGGCATCTGATGGCAACATGTCACAAACACAACATGGGACATGGTGGCCAAGGGATGTGAGGTGGAGTAGGCATTGAAGAAGAGTGAGGAGACAGCATTCAATAAAGCACAGAGAGTGTTGGTTAAGCCATGTGGGGTGGGGTAGCGCAGTGCGGGACAATAGACACAGCATACAACCAACATGGCATGGGAAACGGTGGCCAAGCAGCGTGGGGTGGAGTAAGGCAATGAAGGGGGATAAGCAAACAACACTCGACATGACGTGGGGCATGGTGGGAAGATTCTGTGGAGTCGAGCAGAGAGGCAAAGAAAGACAAGAGAACACCAGATTGTGAAGAAGCAGAAAACCTGGGTTTGGCCAGGCTGATTTGGTAGGGAGCGCCTGGTGGTCAGATAGCCTACTTTATGTGTCTGGAGCTCCATGTAAAAGCTTGGAAACCCATAAAGACTGAGAGTTCATAAGTGGTAAAAAAAAAAACCCAAGTTGTGAGGAGAAAGTTGAGAAGAGGGGAATCTTGAGCACCCCAAGCATATAAAGGATGAATGAGAGGAAATGTCCCCAAAGAATATTGCAATGGAGAGGGAAGATGATTAAATATGAAGAGCCAGTGCCATACAGCCACTATAGAAGTTCCTAGAAAAAAAACTAAAAATAGAAGTTGGTATATACTCCAAAGAATCTAAGTCAGAGAACCACAGAAGTGCCTACGCACCCATGTTTATTATGACAGTATTTACAATAGTCAAGTTATGAAATCAGACAAGGTACCCGTTAACAGATCAATGAACAAAAAAGAATATATGATATGCACATAATGGAATATAGTCAGTCATAAAGAAAAATGAAATAATGCCATTTACTGGGAAGTGGATGAGACTGGAGATCATATTAAGCTAAATAAGTTAGAAGAAGAGAGGGAGGTATCATATGCTTTCCCTCGTGTGTGAAATGGAGATTTTTAAACACAAATATGAAAGCAGGAGAGGGATCGCTTGGGGACAAGGGGACCAGTTGTTGGGGGGACAAGGAAAGGTGACAGATGGGTGGGTGTGGTCTAAATACACGGTCTATGTATGGGAACATGAGAGTGAAACTCACTTTTTCAATTAAAGAGCAGTTACAGAAAAGGAGGCCTGTGAAAGGCTGCAGACACAGGAGACAGACACAAACAGAGAAGCAGCCAAGGTTTTGATAGTGAAGTATGGAGTGCTGGCTGTAGGGGCAGAGAAATGAGATTTAATGAATTAAAGAGGACATATGTCTTGGAAACAAATATAATCTACTCCCTCAATCCTGAAAGGGTAAAACGTCACCGTGGTTGGGAGAGGACAGATGTCAAGTCAGGGAACAATCTCACTCTAATTAAACATGAAAATGAAAAAATCATTCTTTTCTGAGAAAAACTAGCTGGTGGAAAAGCTTTTCTTCTGGATATGCCCCGCCTTGTTCCTCTTCACCTATTCTAGCTTCCTTGCCCTGCATCCATTTTGCAGCAGGGTTTCCTCCGTCTAAGGCAGTGGCCAAATGCCCCAGCTTTCCTGATCATCTGAGGCATGACCTATCCCCTTTGACAGAATCTTGGCAATCTGTTTCTAGACACAAAAACCACATTTTAGCAAGAGATGTGGGCTGGCGCCTCTTTATCCAGTCCTGATGCTCAGTGTTGCCTTGAGGATCCCAGGGTAGACAAAGCAGGGGATGGAAGCCCTCTGGGAGTTTCTTGATACCCAAACCTTTGGTGTTCTTCTTCCTAGAAGTCACCCTTGTCTGCCATTGAGCAATTGCCCCTTTAGGGACAAATTCTGTAAAAGTCTAACTGAGCTCAGAACTACTAAGGAACAGTTTGTATTTCATTTTAATTAATTTAAATTGAAACAACCACACATGGCCAATGGCTAACCCATTGGGGCATGTGCCATTGACTGTCCAACCCCCCAACCCACCCCCATTTCCACCATTCCCACCTCCACTCTTATCCCAGACCTAGCACCAGAGTGAAATCTTTCACAGCACTACAAGCCAGATGCCCAGGAGGGCCAGGTGACTGTCCCTGTGTACTGAATGGAGGACGGGCCGTGACACCGCTGTCTCCAAGGGGAACCATGCAAGACGACTAGAGAGAGCAGAAAGTGAGCACGAGGATACGACAGGATCAAGAGGACACCTAAGGCTACGAACATAAAGCAAAAGAAGGGCTGGAGGTGGATGCAGAGTGAGAAATGAAGGGGACAAGACAGCCCTGTAGACTGCAGACTCACATCGAAGCCCAGCAAGCTCCCCAAATTCCCACCTCTCCCTCCTTCTCCTCGTTGCTGTCAAATCAGTAGAAGAACCACTGAGAGTCTCTGAAGGCAGCTTCCTTGTTTGGTAGACGAGTGAGCAGGGTGCAGATGATTGAACTTGCAGCAGAATCAAGAGACCCAGTCCTCAGTCTCAACCCCACCGTTCGCCCCCCCCCAACCAGCTTCCCTAAAGAAAGCCAGAGCGGCCTCGGAAGAACTGCAGATAGACAATAACCAGGCAGAGGGCACCCCAAAACAGACACCAGCGAAATGAGAAGAAGTTGTAGACAAAACTGGCCTGGCCTTTCCTGTTGGAGGCATCGGTATAGGTGGCGTCCTCCTCCAGCAGCTTCTCGCTGGGCTTCCAGTGCACGATGCCTTCCTGGCAGGCCTCGCAGAACTCGCCGCGGTGCAGCCCGCTGTCCGGTCGGCTGGCCACGTGGATGCGGTACTGGCCACCATCTTCGTCGTAGCACTGCTCCCGTAGGCTGGTGATGAGGTTGTCCACCAGGCCCTCGATGTTCTCCTCCAGCATGCTGGACTCGTCCAGCCGTGAGGTGCCGCACTGGTAGCACAACTGCTTGAACACGCGCATGCGCACCGAACCAACACGCTGGGCACGGTCAAGGTGCATATGGAAGAGGATGACTACATTAGCCGACTGCCAGGTGTGCCAGCACCAGGAGCAGTGGAACCTGGCAGGAAAGAAAGGAGGAATAGAGCAGGTGAGACTCTCATGGGCAGTCAGAGCTGGGGAGCACAGGAAAGAAAAGGCCAGAGCCTTAGAGGCTGAAAATGTAAGAACATGTTTACCAGTCTGTGGGTTCATTATCACTGGAGGTAACCAGCGACCATCTCCTCCTAGTGGTCACCCTGGGGGACCCGAGTAGCATCCTTAGCCTAGCACTGGAGCCATCTGGAAGCTGCCTTCTATGGGCCCTCCTATGGCTTCTGCCCTTCTCCCAGCCTATTGAAGAGTGGCATCTGGTCAACCTGCAAAGAAAGTATGGCTCCCCTTCTCTGCAACTCGTTTCTCATCTGCTACCTGCAGCCTGATGGTGCCCATGCTGGGCTTTGCGCTCAGATATCAATCTGAAAAGGGGAGGCAATGTCACCCTCTGACTCCTGAATATGGCTTGCTCTGAGGAGATGATTTACAAGTTCAGATCCTAGCACAGTGTAGGACTGTAGTAAGCTAGCCAGAAAAGCAGGATAGATTGACAGCCTGCAATAGACAGAATCAGAGGGAAGAATGCTAAGTTGGGTTCACCTTCACTGCCTATAATGAGTCATCCCTAGGCACCACAGTGATCCTGTGTGAGACGGGAAAAGTAGACTCTGTTCCATCGCGTACCCACCCCCACCCCGACCTTCACGCAGGCCACTTTGTCTAATCTGGACTCCTAGAGCCACAGCCTCAGACAGCTGGAGGGAGGTGGCCTGGGGCTCACCTGCCAAGCCCAGCTCCTCCTACACGCCTGTGATTGAGCACTCCTTAACTCCAGGGAGACACCTGTGACCCTGAAATGTCCTCTTGTAAGCCCCTGCTCACAAAAGCTTCAGAGGCACTTGCATGTCCACCGGGCCGTTTCTGTCCTCACGGCTGGGTCTGCCTAAATCCACCGCACAAAGGCTTCAAAGGACCTCTGATGAAGAACTCAATCAATCTAGCCAGCACCAACTGTGTTTCAAGCACTACTCAGGCACTGTGGAATAGCAGTGACAGCAAAGCAGCCTCTGAGCCCTGGAAGTCACTGATAGCATAAGCATAGAATGATACCCCGTGCTACCCAAGACATAGTCAAAAGGGAAGGGGAATTGTGCTGGTCCTGGATTGGAAGGCTTCCTCTCTTCTCCATCTCTGCACTGTCAGGCCTGAGGTTTAACACATCTGAAAGATTAAAAGCCAAAGAGCTTTGCACAGAATGACTGTGCTTCAGTTCTTCCTGAGGCTGGCTGGACCGAGTCCTGAGATAAGAAGATCTATGAGCCTTCGGAGCTGTCCCTAAACTCCGGAAGCCCCACCTACCTGTTCCAGCCTTCTGCACATTGTCCTCCAAGAGTTTCAAATGCTTTGTGATTTCAGTCTCTTATATCTTTTTAAATAAGTCAATCCAGAATTATTTCCCCTCTCTCAAGCCAAACCCCACATCTCCAGAAGTACCTGACATGGGAGAGCATTTTGGGAGCAATGAGACTGAAGCATAGGAAATAAGAGAACACGCAGCTACTTAGAGGACCACCCAGTGCCCAGTGTCTATAACAGGCACCAACATAAACCAGTCAACATCTGCTCTCTGACCTACGTCAATGCAGGTTTGCACGACCTACGGTAAGACTCCAGATGCTCAGTCCCCGCCCATAATCTGCCTCTCTCTGCTCCCACCCTCATGCCATTCTCTACCCAAGAGGCTTTACACCCATACACTATGAACAACCCTTGCTCTGTTCACACCTCCACAACATAGTCACCAGCTGGTCTCACATGAATTCAAATGATCAAAGAGGAGGACTGGTTAGCGCTCCTGCATATGGGCTGGAGGCCATGTGAGTGGGAAACTGTGGCCCCAGTCCCAAATCATCAGTCTGAAGGGGAAATGATGTCTGCTTTAGAAAGCCGCAAAGGACACTTGGCATGGTGGGAAGTGAGGAACACTTAGAAAGTGGAAAGTCTCTATTGTCTGATGCGGGTAGGAGAGCTGGCCCTGTGGTCATAAGAGTGGGAACACTATCTCTGACCCCCACCAACTGCAACACTCAGGAGAGCAAGCCCTGCATCTCACCAGGACAGCGCAATAGAACCAACATGGTTAGTGCAGGTATGGGTGAGCCAGCCCTAAAATTGTGAGCATGGGAGAACTATTCCCATTACCCATTGGTCTTGTGGCAGCATGTCCCCTCCCCCAACACCCATCAGTGCCTAGAGCAGGTGGGAGAGCTGGCCCTGTGGTCATAAGAGCAGGAGAGCCAACCCTGTTATTGCAGGTGTGAGTGAGCCATTCCCAAAGTTGTAAACATGGGAGAGCTGTCCCCATTTCTCATCTGGCTGGCCAGCCCTACAGCTACCCAGGCCTAGACCCAGGGTTATGATGTGGCCCACCCCAACATCCACCCCATCTGTGGCCTACTGAAGCATGTGGAGGAACCTGTCCTTCAGACCCAAAGTTGCAGGATCTCCACAGTACAGGGCAAGAACAGGATTTCCAGGAAGAGTCCCTGTGAGGAGAGAGCATCCATCATGTAAGAAAAACCAGAGACTTCAAACCAGATCAAGGACTCTTTGCAGTGAACACTTGCAGTGAAAGCTACATGGACAAAGGGGTTTATGACATGACTCACTGTGTCACATTGCAGCGTCCATGATGAGAATTTTAATTCTTTTCCCTTTTAAAAGATTTTTCATTTTTTTCTCTTAAATCTTGTTTTATTTGAGGGGAGAGGCGGTGGTTCAGGGTTGAAGGGTAGATGCAAAGGGACAGGGGAATGAATGGGAACAAGATACATGATGTAAGACACACAGAATACATTTTGAAAAAGTCACCATAAAATGAAAAACATAAAACAAAAAAGAAAGAGAGTCTAGGGGAACCCCTGCCTGGGGTCAACAGTTTCATCATCCATTCACAGAGTGAAGTGGGAAGGGTTTGAGTGATATGCTGAGAGGAGCTAAGGTGTGATATGCTGGGAGCCGGAAAAAGAAGAGGACATGCCCAAGTCCACAGAGCTATGGAATCAAGTTCTCAAACGCATCATGTGTTCAATAACTTATTCTGTCTTCAAGTCCAGTTGCATTTGATAGCAGACAGACACGGGAGGACCAGAGCACAAGTCCCGTGACTCCTAGGTTGGCAATCCCCATGGCATCTCCTCTCCATTCCAACTACACCAAGCACCTGAATTTTCAAAGCACTGAAGAATTACCACTCTTGATCTTTTTTATGGAAAATTGATATTCAAATACAGAACACAATTTGCTCTGAGCAACGGGGGAGTCTGAAGAGCTGTGGTTAGATGCCAAGCCTCTGTGGCTGTCTAGTCTCTGCTTGTCACCTAAGCTGGCATGGCGAGACCCAGTGCCCGACCAGACTTGGAAAGTCTGTGGACCCTCCCCAGCAAGGGGGAGGTGCTGCACACACAACCCTCACACCAGGCTCTCACCTGCCTGAGGCATGCTGCTCCAGATATTGCTTCCAGCCCGGGCCCAGTTCGTTGGGTTTGAGGTTGGGGTCTATGATGAGCTCCCAGCTGTCAGCTGGCTTTGCCACCTCCATCTTCTCATAGAAGACCTTCTTCCACTCGCAAGTGGTCAGGCTGGTGGACATGATTCCGCTGGCCTGGATGGAAATGTGAGCACTGTCTGAGGAAGAACACAGAGAGCGTGGATGGATGCAGCCCGGGCAGTCTCTGTGGTCCAAAAAGCCTCACCCACAAGACCCAGCTCCTTCTTTGTCACCCTGGAAGCTGTTGCTATGACAGCCAGGCAGGTACCAGGAGCCAGAGCTAGGGAGGAGGAAAGTCCCAAATGGGAGTTCCAGGGTTCTGAACTAGACCATAGAGGCAGACTGAGTAGGAATACTGACCAGGTGGAAAAAGCAAGTAAGTGGTGAGCCCCAGCCCAAACTACCCGGGGCTGACAGAGGTCCCCAGGGGACAAAGGTTATGTGGTGGCCCTGTTCACCCCACTGCTCTTCCACACTTTCTCCAGCTGTGTGCTATGGCAACCGTAGTACCCTAGGGAGCCCTGGAAAAACAGGATGGAGGTAAGGGACCTCATGCTCCCACACTGTTGATGCTCTATGACCACTGTTTGTTGCGTAGCAAACACGAGCTACTTGACCTGTGCATTAGCCCAGACAGCCCAGGAAACAGACTTATATAACCTCCAAAAGCTCATCCACAGTTCAGATCCAGGCCTTCCCAAATGATACCTATCCCTTTGATTGTTGCAAGAGTAATTAAGCTCCTGGCAGAGTGATTAAGAGAGGAATGACACTTAGCCCTTCACTGGAGAATTCTCGGTCCAGTTGGTGAGACAGAAGTAATGTAATACACCATGTAAAGCACAATGAGGGCAATTCAGACTACACAGACGCAACATCCACACCCTGCTCCCAAGGCTCGCTGAGGCTGCTAATAGGGGAGCTATTTCCTTCGGAGCTGCAGGTTGCTGCTGCCTCAGCTGCTGCAGGGCAGGCAACAGAACACCTCAGCTCCCTGATGCCCAAGTTAAATTCTTTAGAGACCAGAGGGGACTTAACTCTACGCTTGCATAATCCAGGCAAAGGTGATTTCCCCGCAAAGGGGAGGCAGTCTTGGGCAGGGAGAACCCCAGTAGGTGTGGTGTTATACCTGGGCTCTGCTCAGAAAGCTGTGAGGGTTCCATGACGCCTGTCATCCGTCAGTTGTGAGTTCTTTAAAGAAGCTCCGGCTCCCTAGAACCCTGGAGACAGCAGAACTAAAGAGGGTTGCTGGGGCTGGGAGTTCTCAGGGCTGCACGGTTCCAGAGTTGTCACGTGCCTCCATATGGTTCCCACGTGGGATGCGTTTGGAGCAGTGCCACCAGGTGTCCTCAGGTGTCCTTTAGAGCAGAGAAGTGATCTTCCTTTAGCTTTGTGCCCACAACCTCAGAAAGGATGAAGCTGTGTTATAAAACCATGGAGAACACTGATTTCTGGTTTTTCTACTGTTGTCAACTCAAATCCCCACACCCCAGCCCTCTTTTCCTTTCCTTTTTCTTTTTACTTTTTTTTATTTCCTTTTTGGAAAGGTCTCACTATGTAGCCTTGACTGGCCTGGGACTCACTATGTAGACCACACTGGCCTAGAACTCAGAGAGATTCACCTGCTTCTTCCTCCTGAGTGCTGGGACTAAAGGTTTGGACCACCACACCCAACCCAAATCTCTTCATAGTGAATCAGGACAACCAGGGTCTAGAAATGGGCAACTCCTCCCCAAAGGAACCCAGGGCTGGGTGGCTCCCTGAGGACTGTCTTGAAAACAGCTACAAAGCAGGCGGCCTGCAGGACCCATGAATTCCCAAGAACTGAAGAAAAGTGAGAGCAGATTTGGCCTGGCCTAGAGCTATGTGCTGTGGTCCGGCTCCGAGACATGCTATGCTATGCCATGGTTCCCAGACCAAAGGGTAGGACCACGCGGACTGCTGGAGTTCATCTGTTTTGCTTTGCTTTGCGTTTCCCTCTGATGAGGCAATTCCCATAGGCACAGGATCATACTTAAGTTAGAACGACATCCTTTAAGCAGAGAACAGCGTCGTTCATCTTTCTGTACAAGAGTGCCCTTTGTGCTGGAAAGTCTTTCCTGGGGTACCATCAATGGGTGTAGCAATGACTAGGCAACGAGTGTAGCAATTACTATACAGCAAGGTAGCAATTACTACCTCGGTCTTCTCAGTGTAGCGCTGGGCTGCATCATTAAAAAGCTCTCCATGTGGGTGCATTGTTTACTTGGCAACTCATGGTTCAGAGCCTCCTCCTCAACACTCTGGGTGATATTCTTTACAATTAACTAATTTTAGCCTTAATAAAATATCACCGTCCACCCATCTCCCACAAGCAAAATGGGCCACTCTTATATTCCTATATGGAATGCTAAGTAATAAATGCTTTTGCAAAATTTAGAGTTTAATTGCTAGAATATATTGTATGACAGATACATCAGTGTGAGACCTAACATTATGAAGCAATGAAGAGCTAGGAAAGTATGTAAATCAGAATCATCTGAGAGCTGCCTCCCAGAGATGTCCGCATACGCTCTTCAGGGAACACAATCACCCTCCACCAGCTCTGTGCTGGGCTGAGTCCCCCCACAGCTGGCCATTGTTACTGATGGGCATCTGCTAACCCCTTGGGTACCAAAAGTTGAAGTTAAATAAATTAATGGCTTGCGATGTTGCTAAAGAAATCCATGGAAACAAAAGCAGTGTTATACGTTTCTGTCTCCAAGTTCAAAGAACCTTAGAAAGTCCTTGGTGGACCCTTTTCAAATTTCAAAAGGCTTCTCCATCTACAGACTGCAGGACTCAGCTATGAGCCACTCTTTAGGTGGATATGACCTTGGAGTCTTAGGACAGTCTTCCTGGTTAGAAAAGTTCACAGGCATCCAATAGTGGGGCCTAGTGAAGAAGGCACGTTGCCCACATTGCCCCTTCATCAGTGAGCAGCAGCTGGCCACATTCTACCATCACTAATATTCCAGGACTTTAGCTCTCTCTACCTTCTTCCAGCCCCTGTTGGCTTGTAACAACTTAATGATTAGGCAAGAATAAAGTGTTCTGATATGCACTTTCACACAAGGGTGGCTAGGGATAATCATGCTGTACTGGATATTTAAAAAAACTGGAAAAGTTATTTTGAATATTCTCACCATAAATAAGTAATAAATTCTTGAAGAAATAGATATGTTCATCTTAATTTTAACATTGCACAGTGTATACATGTGTCTCTAAGCATCATATAATACCCTCAAATAATTTTTAATTTTCACATGTTTATTTAAATTAATTTATATTTTAAAAAATCAGACTGTCTTGTCTATGGATTTGTCTCAGTGGTAGAAGAACACTTGCCTAGATAAACAAGGCCTGAGTTTGAACTCCAGGACCCTTACAAAGAAGAGAGTGGCCACAATCTATCTAGTTACACCATGTTAGTTAGTTTTTTCTTGCTGTGATAAAGCACCATGACCAATACAACTTATTAAAAGAAGGTTGATTTGGGCCTGCAGTTCCGGACATGATGGCCATATAAAGGCATGGCACCAAGAGCAGAAAACTGAGAGATCACGTCTTGAATCTCAAGCATGAAACAGGGAGAGAATGAGAAATGACCCAAGTGTTTTAACACAAAAAACCCACCCCAAGTAACACACTTCCTTCATTAAGGCCACACCTCGTCAGCCTCCCAAATAGTGTTATCAATTGGAGACTAAGTATTCAAATGCCTGAGACTATGGGAGATGTCTCACTTATTCAAACCATCACATATACTGAGGCAGAGACCCAGGAAAGGATATCGTACTACTTATGGATGTTAATAAGTAAACAAAAGATCAGGGAGGGAGAAAGGGAAGCTCTATGCAAGGATCATGGGCAGGAGCTGAGTGGACACTTTGAACTAGCACAGCTGGTTCTAAGTTGAGGGACTCCATTAAGTTTCCTTGGCTGTGACAATGGATCTGGGCTTTGATTCTACTTCATGTACTGGCTGTGTGGGAGCCT
>LOJH01002165.1:29136-44200 GCA_001685095.1 Ellobius talpinus | reverse complement strand
GGACCTTTGGAAGAGCAGGCAATTCTCTTAACCACTGAGCCATCTCTCCAGCCCGAAGAGGTTTTTGTTGTTGTTGTTGTTGTTGTTTTTTGGTTTTTTGAGAAAGGGTTTTTATGTGTAGCTCTGGCTGTCCTGGAACTCGCTCTGTAGACCAGGCTGGCCCCGAACTCACAGAGATCTACCTGCCTCTGCCTTCTGAGTACGGGGATTAAAGATGTGCATCACTGCTGCTCAGTTTGAAGAGTTCTTACCAAACCGCAGGATAAGATTTTATCTCTTCTACTTGGATATAAATAAAATTTAGAATTTTATCTAGATTGGAGTCTTGATAGTCTCTTATTAAATATAATTTATTTTGTGATATGTATGTTGACACAGGGTTTTACTCTGTGGTCCAGACTCGTCTCAGGTGTCTTAGTTTGGGTTTCTATTGCTGTGAAGAGACACCATAACCATAGCAACTCTTAAAAAGGAAAATCATTTAATTGGGGTAGCTTATATTTTCAGGGTTTAATCCATTATCATCTTGGTGGTGTGCAGATAGGCGTGGCGATGGAGAAGTAGTTGAGAGTCCTACATCTTAACAGGCAGGCAACAGGACATGGTCTGAAACATGAGGTGTGACTTGAGCATATATGAGACCTCAAAGCCCGCCTCCACAGTGACATACTACTTCCAGCAAGGCCATACCTACTCCAACAAAGCCATACCCCCTAATAGTGCTACTCCCTTTGGGGGGCATTTTTTTTAATAAGCCATCACACTAGGCTTGCCTAGAACCCTTGTCTCAGCCTTCTGAGTGCTGGATACAGGCTTGCACCACCAGGCCCAGCATGGTTACAGTGCAGCTAAGCTCTGAGCTTGTGTGAGCACACTCATCCATAACACGTACACTGAAAAAGGGCTTCCGGACCACAGCGTGCAGCCATTCTGTCATATGACACTTTCATAGAAAATGCATGTTTTAGTGCTTATCTTGTTACCTCTTCTTTCTTAGTTGCTGGATCTGTGTTCAAGATGAGTGGATTAGGTGAAAGCTCCTTGGATCCACTGGCCACTGAGTCTCGAAAACGCAAATTGCCTTGTGATGCTCCAGGACAGGGGTAGGTGATTTGTCTCCATTTTTTAGATGGAGGAACTGGGGTTGATTTTTGTCAAGACCAATTACTAATTAAAGGTAGCGCTGAATGAAGCTATAGGAATTTCTGCAGTGTATGCTTTTGTCCCGTTACGTTCTGATAGTTCTTGTTGGCTGAATTTTGTTTGTTTCCACTTGGAACTAATGGCATTCTATGGGCAGATTCTACTTGAAGCTTTCTTGAGAGATGTGAGCTGTGACTTTTCTCCCTCTTCCAGTCTTGCCTACAGTGGTGAAAAGTGGAGACGGGAGCAGGAGAGCAAATACATAGAAGAACTGGCTGAGCTGATATCTGCAAATCTTAGTGATATTGACAATTTCAACGTCAAGCCAGATAAATGTGCGATTTTAAAGGAAACAGTGAGACAGATACGTCAGATAAAAGAGCAAGGTAATAACAAAATCAGGAAACGCCTCCTTCCCACATGTTGGGTCACGGGGATTGAACAGAGCCTCGCTCATGCTAAGCAAGAATCACCCCCAAAGCTTCTGGAGTTGACCAACTTTGCTTTTTAAGAAACAATTACCAGAGAAGTGGCAGAAGACCAGTGTTCTTCACCATACCACATGCTGGTGGGAGGGGAGCTGGGGCCTAAAGACTGGCACCTTTAGCAGAAAGGGAGCTGAGTGCCTTTTGCCTTCATGGGGAACCACGAAGCTGGATAATGTTAAGTTGTGGTATTGTCTTACATACATACATACATACACTCTGTTCTGATGTATGTGTACATGTACATGTGTACATGTACATGTGTACATGCTTCCTACTCCCCAGTGTGCATGCGCACACTGAGGTAAGTGCTGCTCACTGCGATGCTTCCTTCTGTGTCTTCAGGAAAAACTATTTCCAGTGATGATGATGTTCAGAAAGCTGATGTGTCTTCTACAGGACAGGCGGTCATTGATAAAGACTCCTTAGGACCACTTTTACTACAGGTAGGTGTGAAGATTGTAGCTGTCCAGAGCATGCTGTGATTTGGTTGTTTTACCATGTGGTATATTCAGGGTGGATGCAGGGGGTGCTGGCAATGAGAAAATAGCTCAGTATTCTTAAAGCAATCACAAATATATAGTTCTGAAAATACCACACACACACACACACACACGCGGGGGGGGCACATGCACACAAGAAGTTCCTGAGGAAGAGTAGCTCGTAAACTCACAGGTCACCAGCACCAGAGGTGCTACTTGGTGTATTTTAGTTCAGACCCTCTGTGGCTTTTTCTATGATTGCTTGCACAGCACACTACAGTTTTACTTTTTCTTTTTTGTGCTTGAGATTGAACCAAAGGCCTGCACATGCTAGATAACCACAGTAGGCAAGCATGTTTCCACCAAGTGACAACCTCAGCCCTCAGCTCTGTATTCTTGGAGAATTTTATTCATGGTGCTGGGGAGGGAGCCTAGGACCTCATGCATGCTAGGCAAGTGCTCTGTGATGGAGCTGCACCCAGCTTGTGAGGCAATTTCAAACATTAAACATGTGCATGTTTTTAAAGTAATTGCCTTGAGAAGAGCTGATTAACCATGGCGCAGTGCTACTTCAGGCCGGCGAGCGCTTCAGCGAGTTTACTTGACAACTGGTCTTTCTTTCAGTGAGTCATCTCAACTACTTTTGTGTTTTATCATTTTAAATTCTTTTTACATGCTTGTTCAGGGACAGTATGATAATTCCTATAATTTAACTTGGGATCAGGCAGAAAGCTTTATTTTTGACAGTGTGTAATGTTAGCCCAGGCTGTCTTTGAACTTGCTAGATAGCCTAGGGTGACCTCAGCTTCTGCCTCTATCTCCTGAATGTTGGGGTTAAAGCTGTGTGCTATGTCATGCCCTGCTCGCCTTTTTTTTTTTTCTCTTTTAAAAAAATCCTTTTTAAGCTCTGGAATAATCATGATAATAGTCTGTTAATAGAAGTGATAGTTTGTAGTTCACTCTATTAGGCTAGTGTTGTTGGTTTTTCCCCTTTGAAGTTCTATTTACCAAGAAGGCTGTAGTCTTGGTCTGCCAGAGCTGCAGTGATAGGATAGCCCAGAGCATGTGACTCGGGCAACAGGAGCTGATTTCTTCAGTTTTGAAGACTGGAGTTCAAGATCAGGGTGGTGACCAGGTTGCCTTCTCCTGAGTTCTCTCTCCTTGGCTTGTTACCATGCCTTAAAATGGCCTTTTCTCTGAGTGTGTGTCCCTGGTGTCTTGTTATCTGTCCTTAGAAAACACCACTTGTACTGAATTGGGTCAGCTTTAATACTTACTGACTCTTTAAAGGCTCTATTTGCAAGTATAACCCTAATCCTAACCTAACCCTAAGGATAACCCTAACCTAGCCCTAAATATAATCCTAATCCTAACCTAACCCTAACCCTTGCAGAAAGAGGTGAAGGGCTTTACTGTTTTGGGGACACAGAGATACAGTTTTCATAATAGCCTCTATTAACGTGTCCCACTCTAGGCATTGGATGGTTTTCTGTTTGTGGTCAATCGAGATGGCAACATTGTATTTGTGTCAGAAAATGTCACACAGTATCTGCAGTACAAGCAGGAGGACCTGGTTAATACGAGTGTCTACAGCATCTTACATGAGCAGGACCGGAAGGACTTCCTTAAACACTTACCCAAATCTACAGGTGCGCACTTTGTTTTGTATATTGTTTGAAAGAGAGGGAGAGAAACAGGATCTCACTGTGTGGTCCAGGCTAGCCTTGAACTCATGATCCCCTATTTTTGTCTCATGTGCTGGATTATAGGTGTGTGCCTACCATACCTGGCTATACATATTGCATATAAATGTGTGTCTTCTAAGTACGTCTAATTTTTTCTTAGTTATTTCTTAAGAATTTGAATGTGCTTTTTAGGAAGCCAGGAACCGAGACTTAACAAGTGATTGCCAGCAACAGTTTCATTATGGCCTCAGCAGACTCAAAGTTTTCCCAGGGGCCCAAATGTCCAGTGGGACTTCTGGTGAGGCTGAATTTATGCAGACATCTTTATTGTTGTTCTGAAATGTTAGTATGTAGGTGACACCACATGGGAGTTTGTCTGATGAGAAAACAGCTTGATTCTTTTTCTGTTGTCTACATAGAGTCTCATGTGTTACCCAGGCTGCTCCCCAGTCCTCTTGTTTCAGCCTTCTTAGAAGCTGGGCCAGCAGCATGCTCTACCACACTCAGTTTATAGCTTGGATTCTTTGTTTGTTTGTTGTTTCTCGAGACAGAGTTTCTCTGTGTAACAATCCTGCCTGTCCTGGAATTCACTTTGTAGACCAGGGTGGCCTGGAACTCATAGAGATCCACCTGCCTCTGCTTTCTGGAATTAAAGGCGTACACTACTACTTACCATCTGCATTAAAGATTTTTAAAAAATCATGTCTATGTATCCATGTGAATGTATGCCATGTGTGACTGCAGTGTGGTTGGAGGCCAGTAGAGGGCATTAGATCATCAGGAGCCAGAGTAAATGGTGCTTGGGAGCTGCCTGATAACGGGTCCTGGGAACATGACTCTGGTCCTCTCAGGAAGAGCAACATCTGCTCGTAACCAGTGAGCCACCCCTTTAGTCTAGCCAGTAAGCCATCCCTCCAATCCCTAGCTTGAATTTTTAAAGATTTTGCGTGTCTGATGAGTGTTTTGCCTACATGCAGGTTTGTGTATCATATGCATGCCCAAGGTCAGAAGAGGGCATCAGATCCCTTGGAACTGGAGTTATGGATGACTGTGTGCCACCATGTGGGTGCTGGGAACTAAACATGGGTACTTCAGAGAGCAACAGATGCTCTTAACTGCTAAGCTATCTCTCTGGCCCCAACCGTAGCTTGAATTCTTGCTAATTTTTGACAGTTTTACCTGGCTTCTAAAAAATAATTCAATCTATTTTCAAATTTTAATTTTTTTCTAAAAGTTAATGGAGTTTCTTGGAATAATGAGACCCAGAGACAAAAAAGCCATACATTTAACTGTCGTATGTTGATGAAAACACATGATATTTTGGAAGACATGAATGCCAGTCCTGAAACTCGCCAGAGATATGAGACAATGCAGTGCTTCGCCCTGTCTCAGCCTCGAGCTATGCTGGAAGAAGGGGAAGGTAAGAGTCAGGGAAGCTGGCCCGTCTTCTTACTGACGTGTTCTCGCTCGCCACCTGCTGAAGAATCATATCTAAAAGTGCGTGTAACCCGACCTGATTACCTTTGTCCCTTGTAGACTTGCAGTGCTGTATGATCTGCGTGGCACGCCGAGTGACTACGGGAGAAAGGACATTCCCATCAAGTCCTGAGAGCTTTATCACCAGGCATGACCTTTCAGGTAAAGCCAGCCTGTGTGCCTTCCCTGGAAACTGTTAGGAAGCATTCTTAGTCCTGTGTGTACATGAGTGCATGCACTAGTCAGGAAACTCTCATGCATGTGCTGCAAGTATGGAACGTAGGTCATCAGTAAGCACTTCACCTGCTGAGAGCCAGCTTTCAGCCCAGCCTGGGTTTATTATATGACTATGAAAGAATTTCACTAAGGACCTTGGCAATTGAGTTGAATATAGTTGGCACTTAAAATTTCCCAAAATAAAAAGATTAAAAAAAAACCCAAAAACCAAATGAAAAGGCACCTGGCCCTTTGTTCAAATACACCCCCTCCCCGCCCTGTTCTCCTCTCGTTTGTTTGTTTTTGTTTTTCCAGACAGGGTTTCTCTGTATAGCCCTAGCTGTCCTGGAACTTGCTCCACAGACCAGGCTGACCTCAAACTCAGAGATCTGTGTGCCTCTGCCTCCGAAGTGCTGGGACTAAAGGTGGGCGCCACTACCACCACCAGGCCAAATAGCACTTTCTGAAAACATTGATTTATGGACCTGGAGAGAAGGCTCAGGGGTTAATCTCACCTGCTTTTCCAGAGGACTTAGATTTCTTTCCAGCGCCATGTAGGGCAGATCACAACTGCCTGTAATTCTAGTGCCAGGGAATCTAATGTCCCTTTCTGGCCTCAAACATGGCTTACATTCACACACACACACACCACAGAGAATGAAAAAATTTAAAAACATGAAAGAAAAATCCATCCATCCATTCACACATAGAGTATGTGTGCACATGACCCATAATGTGGCTGGCAGGCCAGGGGCAATGTAGAAGAATTTCTGTTCTCCATCATGTAGGCCCTGGGTATCAGACTCAGGATTAGTGGCAATGTGCCATCTCTCCTGCCCCCAGAATAGCACTTTGTGTGAGAATTTAATATTTATTTTCCTGTAACTTCAAAGCCATTTATTATAGTGAAACAAGTTTTCAAAAATACATAGAATTTTTAATAATGAAGGTAATTTATTTTTATTTTATGTGCAATTGTGTTTTGCCTAAATGATTGTCTGTGCACCACGGTGTGCCTGGTGACCCTGAGGCCAGAAGATGGCATTGGATCTCTAGGAACTGGGGTTATAATGTTTGTAAGCTGCCATATGGGTGTTGGGAACCCAGCCCATGTCCTGTGAGCACAACCAGTACTTTTAACCTCTCCGCCATCTCTCCAGCCTGGAGAGTAGTTCTTGTCATAAACATGAGGTTTGATTTTCTTAAACTTTTTTTTAAAAAAAATTTATTAAAAAATAATAATAATTTAAAAAAAAGGCAATGGAGCCCTTGCTGACCTGAAACTCCGATATAGAACTCCTGTTTTGATCTGCTTTTTGACTCTAGGAATCTTGAGTCAAATCAAGGAATAACCTTGGTTATTGTTCCTTGCTGTCTACCTTAATTACTTTATGTTATGGGTGTTTTGCTGGTGTGTAGAATAAAGTGTTGGATCTGGCTGGAGTTACAGATGGCTGTGAACTGCCATGTGTGTGCTGGGAGTTGAACCTTGTCCTCTGCAAGAGCAGCCAGTGCTCTTAGTAACTTTCCAGAGCACCCCCTCCCATCTTTAATGACTCACTGAACCTAATGCATCTAGGCAGGCGGACCAGCCTCCCATCTTCCTTTCTCTGCCTGCTTAGCTCTGAGATTACAAGTTTGCGCCACTCCACCTAGCTTTTTTTTCTGGGTGCTGAGAATTGAATGTGGATCTTCTTGGTACTTTAGTGACTGAGCTGTCCCCACATCCCAGGGGCATACATTTTTATTTGATCTTTTGGAATCAGTCCTTTCTTGAGCGTTTACTCTTGTTTTCTCTCTCTATTTGTTCCATGAGTTGACAGTCTTTCTCTAAATAGCTAAATTAAATTTCTTTAAGCACTTTAGTGACTAGCATTCAAAAATCCATTTCATCCAAGACTTTCCTGACTACAAAGGCGACACCTGTTCATTATAAAGGCGCATCAAGAACAGTGGCATGCTTCTTACTAGGAGCCTCGCCTAGAACCAGGTGGTGTGTGCTGTTCCATTCCACAGCAGGACACAGACTGCCGTCAGCTTCCCACTGTGTGGTAAGGATAGTAGGCAGGGCTGAAATTCAACCCCTTTATCTCACAAGTGCTAGTCAGAGCTAAGCAGCAGTAGGTATTTGTGGACAGGGTTGAAATCTTTTGTTTTTATCTTTAATAGGAAAGGTTGTCAATATAGATACAAACTCACTTAGATCTTCCATGAGACCTGGTTTTGAAGATACCATCCGAAGGTGTATCCAGAGATTCTTCAGTCAGAATGATGGGCATTCATGGTCCCAGAAGCGTCACTATCAAGAAGGTAAAGGCATTTGAGTCGGTCTTGGTGCTGCGGTGGATGATGCTGTAAAGTAGTCACTGTGTAAACAGCACTTGGCCTGCTGTGTGGTTGTGGGAGAGGGAATAATGATTGAGCATAGCTGTTCTTTACTTTTGTGCATGTCCACGCGACTTACAAAGCTTTGTGCTTGAAACACGATTTCTTCCTGTTTCTGTATGCATTGGTCTAGTCTCAGGTATCAGTGACAGTGTCCTTTTCTCCAATAGCTTATATTCACGGCCATGCAGAAACCCCAGTATATCGCTTCTCCTTGGCGGATGGAACTATTGTGAGTGCGCAGACGAAAAGCAAGCTTTTCCGAAATCCTGTAACCAATGATCGTCATGGCTTCGTCTCGACCCACTTTCTCCAGAGGTGAGGACACTAACTGCACCCTCGTCCTCAGGATGCTTTGCCGCTGATGTGTAAAGGGAGAAAAGGCAGGGAAGTTGTTGGATTCCATGAGGTGAATTTAGATTCTTAGAAATGTTTTCTTCAAGGTTATATTTTTTATCTAAAAGTTAGTATTTTCCACTAAATAATTGCTTCCTGGGTAAGGCCAGGGTGTGGGGTGTGGAGGATGAGGAGGATGAGGAGGAGGTTGGTGGTGTGTTGGAGAATAGTGGATACCTGGCTCCAGAGACCACGACTTTTAGAGCTGCTCAGTGTAACTTACTCATTTAAAACTGCTAGGGGTTAGGGCTGTAGCTCAGCTGGTAAAGCGCCTGCCTTGAGGGAAGCCCTGGTTAGATTCCTAGCGCTGCAGAAACTGGGTATGGTGGTGGTCTGTGATTCCCAGCACTTGGGAGAGGAAGGTGGGAAGGTAAGTTTAAGGAAACCTTTGGCTTTGTAGTGAGATCAAAGCTACCCAAGGCTGCATGGGATGCATCTCAAACAAACAACAACAACAAAACCCCCAAACAAATTCCCCAGACTTAGGCCTGGTGGTATAGACCTGTAAGTCCTAGCTTCATGGGAGGCTGAGGCAACAGGATCTCAGATTCTGACTGCGTTAATGAATGATTTCAAGTCCAGCCTTGGTAACTTAATGAAACCCTGTCTCAAAATAAAACGTGGGTTTTGGGGGAAAAAAAACAAAACCAGGACAAGTAGGGGCTAGAAAGATGGATTGCTCAGGTATTAAGAATACTTACTCTTACAGAGGACCTGATTCATAGCATCCATATGGCAGCTCACAACTGTCTGTAACTCTAGTTCCCGGGGCCCGATGCCTTCTTCTGACCTCCACAGGCACTCGGCATGCATATGGTGAAAGGACACACATGCAGACAAAATACCAATGCACATAAAATTAAATAAATTTAGAAAGGAAGAAAGCAAGGCTTGACCCGGTGATCAGCACCCAAATTGGTACTGGAGTGACACCTAGTGTGTGCTCCTGAGCACTTCCCTCCACTCCCTTCCCCTTTGCCTTTCCTTTCTGCATTGCTGCAGTTTTTAAAGTCAAAATCTGATGTGTTTCTTTGCAGAGAACAGAATGGATATAGACCGAACCCAAATTCTGCAGGACAAGGCATCCGGCCTCCTGCAGCAGGGTGCACCATGAGTGTGTCTCCTAATCAGAGCATACAGGCGATGGGCAGCAGGACCTATGGTGTGGCAGACCCCAACAATGCGGGGCAGATGGGCGGAGCTAGGTATGGGCCTTCCAGTAGCATAGCCTCGCTGACCCCAGGACAAAGCCTGCAGTCACCATCTTCCTACCAGAACAGCAGCTATGGGCTCAACATGAGCAGCCCCCCTCACGGCAGTCCTGGTCTTGGCCCCAACCAGCAGAACATCATGATTTCTCCTCGTAACCGCGGGAGCCCGAAGGTGGCCTCACAGCAGTTCTCTCCTGTCGCAGGTATCTGCAGTAGCGCCTGCTTTGCTTGGGCTTTCTGCCCATGCCACTGTCATTGTTTGTCATAGGAGCTTTGAAGTTGTTTTCTTAGCACGTCTGACTGTCTCCTGATTTTCTCCACATGCAGGTGTGCACTCTCCCATGGGATCTGCTGGCACTACAGGGAGTCACAGCTTTTCCAGCAGCTCCCTCAGTGCCTTGCAAGCCATCAGCGAGGGTGTGGGAACTTCTCTTTTATCTACTTTGTCTTCACCAGGCCCCAAATTGGACAACTCTCCCAATATGAGTGTAAATCAACCAAGTAAAGTGAGCAGGCAGGATTCTAAGAGTCCCCTAGGCTTATACTGTGACCAGAACCCAGTGGAGAGTTCAGTGTGTCAGTCAAATAACAGGGAGCACCCCAGTGACAAAGAAAGCAAGGAGACCAGTGGGGAGGGGTCAGAGACTCAAAGGGGTCCCATGGAAAGCAAAGGCCACAAGAAACTGCTGCAGTTACTGACCTGCTCTTCTGATGACCGAGGCCATTCCTCCTTGACCAACTCCCCTCTGGATTCAAATTGCAAAGACTCTTCCATTAGTGTCACCAGTCCCTCTGGAGTGTCCTCCTCAACATCAGGAGCAGTATCTTCCACCTCCAATGTGCATGGGTCTCTGTTGCAAGAGAAACACAGGATTTTGCATAAGTTGTTGCAGAATGGCAACTCACCAGCGGAAGTCGCTAAGATCACTGCAGAAGCCACTGGAAAAGACACTACTAGTAGTATTGCTTCCTGTGGAGAAGGGACTGTCAGGCAGGAGCAGCTGAGTCCCAAGAAGAAGGAGAATAATGCCCTTCTCAGATACCTGTTGGACAGGGATGACCCCAGCGACTCCCTTTCAAAAGAGCTGCAGCCCCAAACAGATGGGGGTGACAGTAAACTGAGCCAGTGCGGCAGCTCCACCAATCCCAGCTCCAGCCAAGACAAAGAGTCCAAGATTAAGACAGAGACGAGTGAGGAGGTAAGGTGCCCTGCTCAGCTCTTCGTCTTGTTTCTTTTCTGTGTTATAAACAAGATTTGGCAACTTTGAGCTTACATTTATTATAGTAACATTTATTCATTTTTAAAGATTCATTCATTTATTTATTTTGTATGCAATGTTCTACGTTCAGGCCAGAGAGGATACCAGATCAACCATGTGGTTGCTGGGAATTGAACTCAGGACCTCTGGAAGAGCAGCCAGTGCTCTTAACCACTGCTGAGCCATCTCTCCTGCCCCCTTTAGTAACATTTATTATAGAACTTTGATTTATTATGGGGTGGGTGTGAGTGTGAGGTAGAGAAGGTATGTGTGAGTGTGAGAGTGTGTGCATGTGTGTGTATGGGGGGTTGGTGCAGCATGCCACAGCATGCCTGTGACAGTCAGAGGGCAGTCTTCAGAATCTGTTCTCCTTCCATTGTGGGACTGGAGACTGAACTTGGGTTGTCAGTCAGGTATGAAGGCCAGCACCTTTACCTGCTGCGCCATCTACCTGGCCTGATAAATAAGTCTGGAGAGGCCAGTTTGAAATTTTTTCATGGAAGTAGTTATGTTGGAATGGGTAGCTTGGGTTGTTAAGGACACAGTAGACATTATTAGGAAAGTTTTGATTTAGCAGCATAGTTTTTCCCTCGAGTCAGAGTTCATGCATAGGAACACATTCTAAGCGTGTATCTCACGGACTTTGAGAAAGCACCCTTTAGGGAGAGGGGAAAGACTAGCACTTTCTAGGGCACAGGCCTTCCTCGTCACATCTGCATACCTGTGAATGCCTCATGAAATACCATGTACCGGTGCATTTTAGAAAAGTTATGTGTAGATGCAGGTTTCTGCCAGCTCTGAACCTTCCTCAGCAGCTGTGGTGGGAAATTAGTGTCAGAGCAGAGTGCTGCGTTGGAGTCCAGTGAAGGCAGAGATGGGGTGAGGTTGTAGGAAAGCAGCCTTTGATCTGAACATTGTTATTGCAGGTGTCCCCTGTGGGTTTTTGTTAGGTTGACCCCCCCCCCAAGGTTTATCTTTGTAACTGCCCTGGCTGTCCTAGAATTTGTTCTGTATTCCAGGCTGACCTGGAACTCACAGAGATCCACCTGCCTCTGCCTCCCGAGTGCTAGGATTAAAGGCTTGCGCCACCACCACCCAACCTGGTTGATTTTGTTTTGAGAGAGGATCTCACTGTCTGTCTCTGGGCTCTTACCACTAGAACTGTTCTCTCTCTTTTGCAGCAGAAGCTGTTGTTGTGGATGTTATTTTTGAAGTATTATCTCAGGCTCAGAGTGAGGCAATTTACACAATAGATTTGGTTTTTAGGGATTCTAAGATCAGATTCTGAAGATCTATAGCAGCCTGGTACATATCCTGGAACTGGAGTGCTGGGATTAAAAGTGTGAACCACATGCTTATGTCACTGCTGTGTTTTATTGGGTTCCTGTTTGGTCATGTTTCTTTTGCTGATGCCTTGATAGCTGCATCTGGTATCCCATGCAGGATAATCTGAAAATGTCATTTTCAGGTATCTGGAGACCTGGATAATCTAGATGCTATTCTTGGTGATTTGACTAGTTCTGAGTTTTACAACAATCCTGTATCGACAAATGGCAGCCATCCAGGGACCAAACAGCAGATGTTTGCAGGACCAAGTTCTCTGGGTAAGGAAGAACCAGAGTTTTTCTTTTTTGAGGGTGAAGTTGGGTGGAAGGGTCATGACAGGGTCTTTCTGAGGAAGCCTAGGCTGGCCAGGGACTTATGCTCTTAACTCCATGTCCCAAACACCCTGCTAGCTTTTATTTAGAAGCTTGGCACAGTGGCATGTTCTATTACACCACGACCAGGAATAATAGCACCGAACTTGAGAACACAACCTCTTCCTTTCTGAGTTCTTAAGACTCATTGCTATTGTCTGTGTTAGTTCTTTTCCTGTCCCTGCTTCCTTTTTAAAAATTACATCTAATTTCATTTTGTGTGTGTGTGTGTGTATGCATATGTAGATGCTCACACTACAGCATATGTGTGGTCAAAGTCAGCTTGTGGAAGCTGGTTCTCCCCTTCTACCATGTGGGTCCTGGGCGTGGGGTGGAACTTAGGTCATCCGGCTTGGCAGCAGGTATCTTGGCTGCTAGCTGTTGCAATGTCCCTTTTTATCTTCCCCTTCTAATGTACCAGTAGCCATGATACTAGAGAATCCATATTTGTTCCCCGGGGAAGATTTTTTTTTTTATATATGGAGAATTGGGTTAAAAGATGAAAATTGGATTAAATTCTTGTCATACCTGGTGCTTAAAGAATCTTGTTTAACCATGAGACTCTGACTCTTCTCTCTCTCTCCACAAATTCTTCCCTATTGTAGTATGTTTATTCATTATTTTATTTAGGGTGTGTTGCATGAGATAAAGAATAATTTATAGTCATGCTAATTATTTCTATCCTTTTCTTTCTACCCCCTCTTCATTTCTTTATATTTTTTCCATCCTCCTCTCCTCTTTCTGTCTTTGAGAAAGGGTATCTGTGTAGCCCTGGCCTTAAAATCATACCTAGAAGTGTCTCCCTCCCACCCCTCTGAGTCGCACTGTTTTCAATTGTACTGTTTCCTAAACGGAAATGGACAGTCAGATAGTTAAAGAGGTTGGACAAAGAAAAAGGTTGGGAGAAAAATATACATTTATTACCTATTTGATTTGGAAGGCAGCATAACAGTTTACTTTTATTGTAAAATTGTGAGTCGAGAATATACATGTAAGTACACATGTGGAAGAGTCTCTAGGAATTAAAAACATGGATGCACTTTTCTCTCTCCACCTTCCTCCTTGCTTTGTGTTGCTGGGAATCTGCACACAGGGCTTCATGCATGCTAAACATGGGCCACTGAACCACACTGCTCAGCCTGGGACTTGGCACTGTGATATGGACATCATGCATGACCATATTAGGCTACAGCTGAGCGCTGGCACTAAGGCCAACATGCAGATTATTGTTTGTACTTTATTTGGAATTCAGGATTTTTTTATTTCTTTTCTTTTTGGCATAACTTATTTTGTAAAAGAAGATGGCAGTATTTGTTTTTATGAGAGAGTTTTTGTGTGGGGCTTAGTGGTGTTTGTTTCTTGCACTTGATTATTTAAATATTGAGTTAGTAAGGGCTATTAATATGGTAAGTTTCTATGTTTTCAACAGGTTTGCGAAGTCCACAGCCTGTACAGCCTGTGCGTCCTCCGTATAACCGAGCTGTGTCTCTAGATAGTCCCGTTTCCGTTGGCTCAGGCCCTCCAGTGAAGAATGTCAGTGCTTTCCCCGTGATACCAAAACAGCCCACACTGACTGGGAATCCAAGGATGATGGAGAGTCAGGAGAATTATGGTGCCAGTGTGGGTAGGTTATTTCTAAGTGCAGTGATTTCCTTGAAGTACCTTTAAAATACAGAAAACATTTAAACATTGAAATCAAGTAATATCTTTAAAATATTATTAATAATATAATATTCCTTTCATAGGTGTCTCTCCTTTGTTTTACGTTTTGATTATTTAAACTTTTAAATATTCCATTGGTTCAGGACTTCTATCTAACCAGTAATGAATGTGTGAGAGTAGTGGCTTCTAGATACTGTCTTTGTAGTTGGCCAGCCCTGTTCTAAGGATGACAGTGGTCTGTCCCAGCCACTGTTGTATATAATGGCTCTCCCTGTACATGAAGACTTTGTTATGCTTTGGGTAAGACTTCATGAGTTCTACCTCTTTTAGGAGGACCAAACAGAAATGCTGCTGTGAATCAGACTTCTTCCTCAGGAGAGTGGGGCTTGGCTAACTCAAAGGCCAGCAGAATGGAACCTGTGGGATCAAGTCCCCTGGGAAGAGCAGGAGACTACGGTGCCGCTTTGCCAAGACCTGCCATGGGGGGCTCAGTGCCCACCTTGCCTCTTCGTTCTAATAGAATGCCAGGTGCAAGACCAACGTTGCAGCAGCAGCAGCAACAGCAGCAGCAACAGCAGCAGCAGATGCTTCAAATGAGTAAGCTGTCCATTTCATTTTTTTTAAAAAAAAGGAAAATGGAAAGTTTTATGGCAATTTTAGCTTTTGGGTTCTTGGAAAATTTATGCTCTGGTTTTGATCCCCCAGGAACTGGTGAGATTCCCATGGGAATGGGGGTCAACCCCTATGTCCAAGCAGCACCATCTAACCAACAAGGCTCTTGGCCAGAGGGAATGCTGTCTATGGAACAAAGTCCTCATGGGACTCAAAATAGGTATGGCTTTATATTGTGATGTGGGAAATGTTTGCATTGGATTTAAGAGTCTGAACAGGAACAGTTCTGAAAGAGCCTGTGAGGGGGCTGGAGAGGTGGCTCAGCAGTTAAGAGCACTGCCTGCTCTTCCAAAGG
>LOJH01002165.1:0-21889 GCA_001685095.1 Ellobius talpinus | reverse complement strand
AGAGAGAGAGAGAGAGAGAGAGAGAGAGTGTTTGATCATTGCATGTAGAGAATTGATGCCTGATCCTAACATTGAGCACCTGAGGAATAGTGATTGAGGACTCCTTTTGCTTTTTGCTCCCTCCTCCCCAGTTTTTCTGTGTAGCTTTGACTGTCCTGGAACTCAATTTGTAGACCAGGCTGTCCTTGAACTCAGAGATCCACTTGCCTCTGCTTCCTGAGTGCTGGGATTAAAGGTGTGTGCCTGGCTATGATCTTTAGCTTTTAGCTGGGAGTGCATTCCAGAGACGAGAAGTGGTTTTTCCCCTATTTTACCTATTAGTACATAAATTACCTCTTGCTAGTCATGAATTTTGTGAGAATTTATTTAAATTAAAAGGACAGATTTGTAGTTTTATTACATTTTATTTAATTTGTGTGTGTGGGCTCATGTCTGTGCATCTGTCCATGCATATACACACCACGTTACACACATGGAGGTCAGAGAACAGCCTGTGGAGTCAGGCCTATCCTATCATGTAGGTTTTGGAAACAAAACTTGGGGTGTCAGAGGCCTTTGCTACTCAGCCATTTCACCAGCCCAAAAACCTTTAAAACATTTTATGTGTGTACATGCACTTAGGCCATGCCATGCATGTGGCATGTGGGTTCTGTTGATAGAGGTTCTATCCTTCCCAGTCCTGCAGCCGTTCATCCCAAAGAATCACACAGAGGTCTATATTAATTATAAACTAGTTGGCCTATTAGCTTAGGCTTCTTATTAACTCTTATAACTTACATTAACCCATAATTCTTGTCTGTGTTAGCCACATGACTTGGTACCTTTAATCAGCAAGTCATTCTCATCTTGCTTCTTTTGTGTCTGGGTGGCAACTGCAGACTGAACCTTTCCCCTTCCCAGAATTCTCCTGTTCTGGTTGCCCTGCCTGTACTTCCTGGCTGGCTACTGGCCAATCAGCATTTTATTAAAGCAGTACAACTGACAAAACTTTACAGGATACAGTGTGGGAGCCAGGGATTGAACTCAGGCTTGTCAGGCTTGGCAGCAGGCACCTTGACTTGTTGGGTCACCTGGACAGCCCGTAATTTACTTAATCAGTTCTGCTATAGACAGTTATTTGCTACTAAAAATTAAGATAATATGCTGATTTCCTTTTATTGAAAATGTGTGAAAACTAGGAAGTCTAATTACCTACACTTGCTATTTACATTTCAACCAAATTCTCCTGCATTTTCTTCCATCCCTTCCAGTTGTGGTTGTCCCATGCTGCAGATGAGTTCTGGACTACTCAGGAGCACACAAGACTTACTGGGCCTCTTTTGAGTCCAGTCAAGTAAAAGTATATAGAAGTCATTCCTAAGCATGCACACCACACAGCTTCCCTGTAGACTATTGTTGAGAAGGTAGGAGGGGATCCCCCAACCCTCCCCTTACCCCACAAAACCAGCAAGAGGAAAAGGACATTGCAGAATTCATTTGCTAGTTTGTTCTAGCATAGAGTTGGGACATTACTTACTTGTCGTTGCCAGTAGGAGGAGCAGTGGAAGACAGCTGAAGGGACTCTGGTTAGAATTACTCCCTAGCATAGCGTTCTCAGAAGGCTCCATCTGGGACCATGCACAGTTCTTGCTTCTCTCTGATCGTATGTGGCTGATCCCCTCTTTCTGTCTGCTGCTTTGTTTGCTATTCTCTCTCAGCTGATGGTATCTGTTCCTGTTCCTTTCCACATACAGTGAAAGCCACCTCTGCTCTCCCAGAAGGTCCTTGTTCTGGGAAGGAAGCTTGGTGCTAGGAATAACAACAAAGGCATGAAGGTCTTTGTTTCTGGAATGAATCTACTTCAGTCCTTAGTGTCTGGGTGGGATTTCTTAGATTTGAGGAAGAGGTCAAGGTTGGATGCTAAGCACTTGTAATTAGCTCTTTGCCTCAAACACTTGTTCCAAAGTAGCCCAGAAAAAGTTGTGTAGACCGAGGCCTGGCATGGTGGCTCACACCTTTAATCCCAGCTCTTATGAGGCAGAAGCAGGGGGATCTCAGAGTTTGAGGCCAGACTGGCCGACAGTGAGTTCCAGGACAGCCAGGGCTACACAGAGAAACCCTGTCTTGAAAAAACGAAAACAAAGCAAACAAATTGTGTAGTCCTAAAGACACCGAAGCCCAGAATCCAAGATTGGTGGTGGGATAAGGCAGCGTGAGAACATGTTGCCTACTGTGATTTTGATGCATTGTCTGCTTGGTTTGAGAGGTGTGGTTATTACTGGTCGTGGGCAAATAGTATTTCTTCAGCTATTGACTATACTGTAGCTACTGGAAAGGCTGAGTGTGTGTGTCTGCTCTGTGCTGGGACTCAGCTCCCAACAGAGGGGGACTTCAGGCCTGAACCTCGATTGGCTTCTGAGCCATTACTGTTCACATGTATTGACTTTACTTTTTTTTTTAAACCTTGTTTGGTATATTTGCTTTTGGTTGCTTTCTCAGATGTACCTCACTATTCATTTGTGTTTGATGTTTAAGGGGCAAGCTTTGGAGGTCAAACAAGATATTTTTCAAGGTCAAGAAGCAGCAGTGATGATGGATCAGAAGGCAGCACTGTATGGACAGACGTACCCAGCCCAGGGTCCTCCAATGCAAGGAGGCTTTAACCTCCAGGGACAGTCTCCATCTTTTAACTCTATGATGAATCAGATTAGCCAGCAAGGCAGCTTTCCTCTCCAAGGGATGCACCCCAGAGCCAGCATCGTGAGACCAAGGACAAACACCCCCAAACAGCTGAGAATGCAGCTTCAGCAGAGGCTGCAGGGCCAGCAGGTGAGCCAGCTGTGTGCTTGCCCAGGCTCTTAGTGGCTTTCAGGCTATGTTCTTCAGAGCTCTTGTCACCGGCTCTCCACTCCTTGCTAACTAAAGGAATTCCTTTTGCTTTTACTTCTGTTCTGGATTTATTTTTTGTGTGTAGATGGTTCCTTGTTGAGGGGTGTGTGTTAAAATGGGGTATCTTTTTCTATATTCTATATTCTGTGGTATAACATTAGCAGTGACAGAATGGCTCAGTGTATAAAAGTACTCCATGCAAACCAGGCAACCTAGCTTAGTCCTTACTCTCTGCTTAGTGTACACCTCTAATCAGCGCTTGGGAAGCAGAAGCAGGCGGAGCCCTGTGAGTTCTCTAGGCCAGCCTAGTCTACACAGTAAGTACTAGGCCAGCTAGGGCTACACAGTGAACCCTGTTTCGAACAGAACAGAACATATAGCAGGTTAAAATGTCAGAAACGATTTCCCCAGAAGGAACAGCATGTCTTGGCAGCCCCTGGAAGGCATTTTCTTTGTATGATGACCAAATACTTAAATCTTGATTTTAGCTTTTTAGTTTATATAGACAGAACCCTGTTAATCCCAAGCAGACTTCGAATTTGTAATCCTCCTACCTTAACCTCTCATACTGAGATTGCAGGTATGTGCTACCACTGTTGATTTCAGCATTTTAATGGCATCTGCTTTTTGACACTTTTTTTTAAAGCTTTTAGTACTTTGGGGCTGGGACATTCTCAGCAGTTAAGAACACGTATTGCTTTTGCAAAGGACCTATGTTTGGTTCCTGGTACCCAAATTGGGTAACTCTCAGTCTAATTCTAGTTCAGGTATTCATGTCTTCTTCTGATCTCTGAAAAATCTCACTCATGCGCATATACCCACATGCAGACATACTTAAAATAAGAATAAATATTTAAAAAGAATTAATATTCCAACTAGAGCTTCCATTTCTTCCCGATGTTTCCTTAATCCCTAGTTTCTTTTAAATTCCCAATTGTTTTAAAACATAATTGGCTGCAGAAACTGTAAGTGTGGATAAGTGTGCTTATTACATCTGGTGGCACTAGATCACTTGAGTAGATAAGTGGCTGAGCTGAGTCCAGTGGGCCAGAGCCAGGGTACATGGGTTTCTTCCTACTACATGCTCACTATTATCTGGTCAGGTTAGTTGTTCTTTGATTGTCTGGATGAGGCCTGGAGAAACCTGACACGGGTCCCTTGAGCTCCTGTTACAGTGCTGCTCCAGCTCACACTGCTAGCTCTTTGGCTTTTGCCCCAGGGCCGAACAAGCTTTCCACACTCAGGCAAGGACTTGTCAGCATTTCTCGTCTATTTTATTTAAAGATTTATTTTTAATACATGTGTGTGTAAAAACATACATGTGCCTGCAGAGGCCAGAGGTGTGGAACCCCCTGGAGCTGGAGGTAGCAGCGACTGCGAACCACCATGTCAGTGCTGTGAAAGGGGCCCAGCCCAGGGTGACCAGTGCGTGCTCTGAGCTGCTGACCGTATCTCTTCTGCAGAGTGCAAACAAATCAATTGAGTTTAGATGTGGCTGGCTTCCCAGCTCAGTGTGTTTGGAGAGATCATCTCACTGGGTGGTGCTAAAAGTTAGTAAAGCTGATTGGGGCTCATTAACACTTGACCCTACTAACTTCTCTCTGTTCAGTTTTTGAATCAGAGCCGGCAGGCACTTGAGATGAAAATGGAAAACCCTACTGGTGGTGCTGCTGTGATGAGGCCCATGATGCAGCCCCAGGTAAGTTCCTAGCTGAGGGTGGGTCCCTCCACAGTCCATCATAGGGGTGGCTCCTGCCTAGTCCTCAGTCCATGCTAAATGAGAATAATCTGAAGTTCTTGTAGGAATTGGTTCCATCATACTTTCTCTTTTTTAGAAAAAGTTATTTTCTGTTTATGAGTATGTCCCCTTCATGGCTGTGCATGCCCAATGCCTTTGGAGGCCAGAAGAGGATGTGACATCTCCTGGGACTGGAATTACAGGTGGTTGTGAGTGGTCATGTGGGTGCTGGGAATTGAACCCAGGTCCTTGGAAGAACAGCCAGTGCTCTTAGCTTCTAAGCCATCTCGCTAGCCCCTGTACTTATTCTCCCTTTGTTAGTAGTCAGGGGAGAAGGGATTCCTTCATTAAAATCACCAGTAAAATCACCCAGATTGAGTCCCTTTGTGATGAGTTGCTATATTGTAAGATAACCACTGGGCTTTTTGGGAATGTGTAAATGCTTCTGATCCTAGACAGTGAGGATGTGCTTACTGGGCAACATTTAGAAGCCACAGTTATAATGAGATATTTTTGATAATTTTCTTATTCCTTTAATTACAGAGAAGACACTGGGTGCCTTTTCTCTGACAGCTCGTGTATTGAGTGGCACTGTGTGAAACTGACTGGTTCTCTTGTATGGTCTCTCAGCAGGCTTTCTTTAATGCTCAGATGGCTGCCCAGCAAAAACGAGAGCTGATGAACCATCACCTGCAGCAGCAGAGAATGGCGATGATGATGTCACAGCCACAGCCTCAGGCCTTCAGCCCACCTCCTAATGTCACTGCTTCCCCTAGCATGGATGGGGTTTTGGCAGGATCAGCAATGCCACAAGCCCCCCCGCAGCAGTTTCCATATCCAACAAATTATGGTAAACCTGGCATTTTGTGCCTTTTCCAAAGTAACATTACCGAGGTCACAAGCTCCACTGGGTCTGTTGTTTGAAAAGTAGACTACCGTTCACCCCATCTTATGAGGAAACAGAGCTGCTGTGTATAGTAACGGGAGAGCGAGTGTGTTCTCCAGCACCCCTCTATCATTCCTCTGCCTATTCTTCATGTCCTAGGGAAGAATGCTGAGTCATCTCTGGACAGTCTTACTAGGAGGACAGAGCCCACATGTGGGCTTCAGTCTCTTCTCAGCCACTTGAGTGCCTACCATGATTATACTAAGCACGCTGTGCTTCAGTTGTCCTGCCTTTGGGAGAGACTGGGATAAAGAGGTCCTATCAGGAGAGTGCCGGTTCCAGTGTGCAGCCCTGCCCTCTGGGAAGGAGTCTGTCTCACAGGAGGTCATGAAGCAGATGACATCTTTACTAAACCCATGACTTTGTCATCTTAGTGAGAAGCAAGACCACCCAGAGCAGCTACTTGTAGCTGTGTCCCTTCTTCACCATCCTCTGCCACCCACGGTGATTCTAGGATGCCTAGACCCCAAGGGTGCAGCATTTGAACACTGTTTCTTATTTATGTCTTCAAGGAATGGGACAACCACCAGATCAAGCCTTTGGTCGAGTGTCTAGTCCTCCTAGTGCAATGATGTCATCAAGAATGGGGCCTTCCCAGAATGCCATGGTGCAGCATCCTCAGACTGTACCCATGTATCAGTCCTCAGAGATGAAGGGGTGGCCATCAGGGAACCTGGCCAGAAGCAGGTAAGGAGTGTGACTTATCTTTACACCCTATTGCTGGAGGCATGGACTGTTTCTCAGTCACACTTAGGCGGGAGAGATCACGAGGCTTGGCTTACTCTGGGTTGGTTGCTTTATCCCATGCCCATATCTGTGAGCAAGCTGAGTCCTAACAGCTGTGAAGAACAGAAGACTTTCCTCAGGCCAGGAGTGGTGGCAGTCACCCAGCACTCGGATGGCAGAGGCAGGAGGATCTCTGATTTTGAGGTCACACAGGGAACCAAAGGTATCTGTGAGATCCTGTCTCAAGCATTACCACCACCAAGACAAAACAAGAACCAGACGTTCTTTCTCTGTTTTCTGCTTAGGCAGAGGGACATCTGTGATAGTCTGTGTGCCCTGTAGTCTGGATTGATTTGGAAGCAGCATTGCCCTTTTTTTTTTATTTTCCCCCAGCTCCTTTCCCCAGCAGCAGTTTGCTCCCCAGGGGACCCCTGCAGCATACAGCATGGTGCACATGAACAACAGTGGCGGCCACCTGGGACAGATGAACATGACCCCCATGCCCATGTCTGGCATGCCCATGGGTCCTGAGCAGGTACGGGTATCTACTCTTAACTCTCAAAAGGTTTTCCTTCTCTGTTTAGACCCAGAACCCTGCCAAGGTGGAATGTGTACTTAACTCGGATATATAACTTACACAAATTAGTTTTGAAAAGCATTTGGTTTGAAGGTCCTGTGTTATTTATTAGGTATTTGTGTTGGATTCTAAAGAATCAGACACAGCGGTGCCTGGCAGAGTGTGTGATGGGGGATGGTTTCCCGCTGTGCTGACTGTTTTCTTTGTTAACAGAAATACTGCTGACATCTCCCTGCTGGGACCAATAAGGAAATCCCTCACTGCACAGGCTCATCGGGGGTAACGAGTCACTGTCTAGGAGGCCAGCTTGACTACCTAGGTGTTCCAAGTGCTGTCATTGAGCAGAACTGGGTCCCAAGCTGAAGTGCACTGTCTACCTGATGCCCTGCCTCTGTGTGGCATGGTGTTCTGCCTCATGGGGACGTGATTCTGGAGACAGGAATTTCGTAAGCACCGCTCTCCTGTGTCACTTCCTCCTGCCTCACCAGCCAAAGTCTTCACATAAATCTAGGTGGCTAGGGTTTCTGTTCTGTAGCACTGGGCGAGAAGCACAGTCTGCCTTTAAGTGTTTGTCACTGAGTAGTTCTGTGTCACTCTTCTGTCCGGTGGAACTTGTGCTCTTGTCCTTTACAGGTGTGGTCCCTAGAGTCTGTCGTCTTAGGTTTCTCTTGATGAGGTCCCAATACCCTATAATTCTCAAGGATTTGTCATTGCTGTTAAATGGCTTTGCAGAAGGGAAAATGAGATGACAATATTTAATTTTCCCATGCTAATGTGCAGCCAAGTGCACTTTACTTAAGAAATCGTGGAGAAATGCAATATTCCCGAGGGCGTGAGGAATGGCGAGCCACATTCCTGGTTTTTGTCTGCACTAATCTGTTAGGACAAGAACATGATTGTTTTTTGTTTGTTTGTTGTTTTCTTTCAAGTACTGGCGTCACCCTTTGCCTATATGGTAGAGCAATAATGCTTTGAAATAAACTTGTGAAACCCAAGGCCAGGTACTGCACTCTGAATCAGAAGCTCGCAGTGTTTCTGTGAATAGGTTTCCTTTTTGTAAATATGATCTTTTAAGATATTGTATTATGTAAAAATATGTACATACCTTTTTTTGTAGGTCACAGCAGCTCATTTTTACAGAGTTTGTGAAGCTAAATATTTAACATTGTTGATTTCTGTGAACTCCATGCAGTGAGGCTACAAGCGAGTAGACATCCGGAAGGCCACAGCCTGGGGAGGACGGGCAGCCACTGCTTTCCTGCCTCACCCTAAGAGTGAAGGCCTCACTCTTCAGTCTCCTAATCCTAAGACTTTTTTAAAGTGATCATTTGTTTAGATGTAGGCATTTAAAATTTAAAAAATTTCTTTACCAGAGAACTACGCACTTTGTTAATTTGGGGGAAAGAATAGATATGGGGAAATGAGCTTTTAAAAAACAACCCAAGAATTGGAAGAAAAAAAAGCAAATTGAATTCCTTTTTCTTTTCTTTCTTTTTTTTTTTTTTTGCATTTTTAAGCTGTCCGTAAATTAAATGATAATAGTTTCAGACAACTTGAGTATGCAGCCCATTCATCTTTGAAGAGTGATTTTGGTTGCTGGGACCTGAGATGGAAGGCGCTGGGGCTCTGCTGTGTGGCCCGAGTCTGCTCAGCTCTCCGTTGTCCTGCTCAATGGGGTCTCTCTCTACCTCTCTGCAACAGGATGCTGAGTCAGAACCAGGCCCTGCCTGTGCTGTTGAGTCAGAGGGTGGGTCTTGGCCCCCCTGCTAGCCCTTCCCCGCCACTTCTCTTGCCTCTTCTTGGCACCTGTTCTAGCAGTTTGGAGTAGGGGACAACCAAATTTAATGCCCTTTATTTGGATTTGCTTAGGTTCAAACAATGAAGTGAAATTTGATTCCTAGACTATGTATGGCTTTCAGGTATCTCTGCCAGCCCTGTGTCATTTTCTGAGAGCCAGTTACCTTTTAAAAACCACACATTTAGCCACTTGTCCTCTTTATCCCTGAAGGGAGCTTCACCTCACTCTTCTGTCTCTGAACAAGTGAAGCTTACATTTCCAGAGCCACCTCAAGGATGAACTTGGCTTTCCAACATGTTAGGTCATGATGGGATTCCCCCTGTGACTGACCTACTGCCCCGGAATTGTAAATCCATAAACTTCCATTGTGTCTCTGTGCTTTGCGGGTGACTCTCTGAGCTGGGCTGGTGTGGCTGAGACGTCCTTGCTTAGACTGTGTAGCCTACAGTGGTGCTCCTGTCTCTTCTAAAGACACTTAAGATCCAACTTTGTGATTCTTTCCTCAGCACCCCAATGCCAGGCTAACTGGTTGGCACCCCTTTTTTTTGTATGGGGAAAAATGGAAGTTTATTAATGTTTTTATATTTTCTACTTACTTTTATTGGTGCAAATTCAAAATTCTGATTTTCTTTTAATAGTCTTTGGGATAATTTGTTTTTACCTGAATTGCCCTTTTAGTCTTTTTGGATCATTCTCTTTGTACTCCTGTTGCCTACCTCGCCTCCCCCTCCACCCTGGCCTCTCTTTAAATCTAGGTGTCTCTTGGGCAAACAGTGTAAGTTATCTTTCCATCTGCTTTTATGATATGGGACATTTCCAGTACCTACTTTTTTGCTGAATCCAAAGATATATAAATAAAAAAATATATTTTATGAAGATCAAATGATATTAAGGAAACATGTTTCTTCAAAAATAAATGAAGCTGTCCTGTTGGTATTAGACCGCTTTCTCTCTGAACTGTACCCGGCCATTAGCAGCTCTACTCTGTTCATGAGGACTAAATGCTGAGCGGACCTGGGGGTGTGTAGCAGTGGGTACTGCAGAAGATAATGGCTTCACAGCCTAGATGTTTTTCTTGAGGCAGATGCAGCTGGACCATTGTGAGGGTTGCCAGTTGCCCACATGCCAGTCCAGGCCCTTTCTATCTGAGGAGGGAGGCTGTGAATTGTTCCCAAGTGGGGTGTTATAGGAGCAAATCTCTAGGCTAAGCTGCACCTGTGATCCTGCCATGAAGCAGCAGGGGGTGTTCCCACCTCCAGTGCGGATGACTTAAAAAGCAGGGCATTGTTCTCTTTTGTTCTCGCCTCCCCCCTTTTCCTTTCCTTTGAATATATGGAGTTTTGAAGAAGATGAAATGTTGTTCCAAGAGCAGTAAATTCTCAGGAAGTGACACCACTGAGAACAAATTTGGGTTTAATCAAGTTTATGTTGTGTCACCTAAAAGGGAGCCATTCTTAACCCTGCAAGGAATCGAAACCACATGGGTGACTCAGTTGGAGTGAGCTTTGGATGCCTTGCTGACTGTCTGGATGCTCTTGTAAATAAAGGTTTCTATTTAAACCTCAGCCTAAGCATGCTGTTCCTCTCCTCCAGTGCTCAGGTCAGGGGTGAAAGAGGGCGAGGAATAAGGACACCCGTGTGTCTGTGAGGTCAAAACAGGCCTTTCAAAACATTTGAAAACCATTTAGACAAACACGAGTGCCCTCTGCTGAGACATGGGGTGGGTTGTCCTTTCCACCTCTACCCACCCTAGCTTTCTGGCAGTCACGTGGACCGGGTCACCCTACTTGTTAACAAAGGGTTGGATGAGTGCAGGCCTTGTTGCTGAGAAACAGACTTCCAGATGCCCCAGAGCTGGTGGACTTACCTGTGCAGCACCATGAAGCATGGTAGGTTCAATATTAACGTGCAACCCTCTGCTTCTCGAAAGCCCTTGCCGCTGAAGGTGCACCCTTCCCAGAGGCACCAGCAGTATCCTGAACACTTAAAGAAAAAGTAAAAAAATAAAAGACAGCAAAAAGGAAAGTCCCAACATAACCTTTTACAAAAATTCAAAGATTTTTTCCATACCAGTAGCTAGTCATTGGCTGGGGGTATGAACACTGTAAGATGGTGCTTATACTACAAAATTTCTTTACAAATACAATGTCATTAAAACATGGGACACACATCAGCTTGGGTGTTCAGTACCTTAGAAAACATCAGTTCTGGGATGGATAACAAAGGAATGAATCCCGGGTGGGAACAGAAATGTCCATAAGCTCGAGGGATTTTTGTTGACACTGGCCACAGAGCGTTTATTGACACCATGACTCTTGAGAACGGGATTTTGTATTAGTGAGATTCCCCTAAAGTCCCTGTGTTGGTTACATGTGAGCGGTCACATATGTACAGTGAAGGCAGCTTCAGAGGCAGTGGGTCATCCGGCCAGGTGAACGGTGCTGCTTTTGTGCTATTGACTCATGGCCAGACTGCCTTGTCGGCAGAACCTGGGGCTGCCCATGTCCGTGCTTTCTCCAAAGAATAAGAAGGTTAAAACAAGCTTGTTTTCTTATACGACTTTAAAAAAAAATCCCAGCAACTTTTATCCCTGGAGGAGATCCATGGCAATCAGTCCTGTTGTTCGTCCGAGCCTCCGAGAGGGCTGAGAGATTCCAGACGTGAGAATGTTTTCTGAGCAGCTGGTGAAGTTCGATCCAAAGCAAAGCAGGGCAAAAAAAATGGGCCCGAGGAAGTCTGGGCGCAGTCCTCAAGGATTTCATGTCCCAAGAGAGCAGGCCCTGCCTCCTGTCAGGCCTCCCAGTTCCAGCACTGGGAATCGTGTTTTTTGCACGGCCTGGGCAGCCACACAAGGCCTCTGGTTTTGGAGGTTCCTCTCTATGGCTGCTTAACCTTCCCAGCCTTCCCAAAGCTGTCCCCTGCGGAACAAAACACACTTCTCAGCCTTTGGTTGCCATGCTGTTCAGACTTTAAATTAGCCCTATACTGCAAAGCTTGGCTGAGGGGTGTGGCTGATGGACAGGAGTGTTGGGCCATGAGGAAGGAATTGTTCCACCCGGTTGCCTCACGGTTAATGGCTCACTTAGCGACTCAGTGGACATTTGTTAAGGGTCTAGGTAGAACTGTGGCTAAGGATTTGAGGTGCATGTTCTGGAAGCTGGCCCATTACTGTCCTCGTGAAGCCAGAGATTGACATGCATGAGGAGGGATATGGGTGGGCCAGGGTGGGTCACTGCAGGGGAGGGGATAAGTGAGCTGTCGGTCTTAAAGCAAACACATTTGCATTTTGGGGAGAATCTGGCAAGCTGTATCCACACCCCTTGGGAACCAATTGGCTGCCCCTAGACTTGAGGTTCTCCACTTGGCCTGTGACAGCCACTCTGCTGAGAAGGGTATACACTGCAGCCACAGCCTTCAAGGTGTCTGTCACTGTAGCCCTGACTCACTTCTCAACACTGCCATAGCTCAACTGTGCAGATTACTACAGAGAGAACAGCAGCCTATTAGGATTAGCTATTAATTTCAAATTATGAAATATGTTCACATTATCTTACAGGAAAAACAGCTATTACTTTGTCCCTCCTGAATATGGGAACAGAGGGTAATGAAGATACTACATGCATGAAGAACAGCCCTAGAGAAAGGAAACAAGGCGGGGTGGTGTTTGGTGGTAGAGCTCTTGCCTAGCATGAATGACTCCTGGCTTCAACCCCTAGTACCAGAAAACAAAACAAAACAAAACACACACACATAAACAAACAAAACAAAAAACCAGACCATAACAACAAAGTCAGAACCAACTCTGCCTGTCTGCAGACTGGTTCTTCAACTCACAGTGATTTGGAAGAAGGTCTCTTCATTTCTGGCCATTTTCGACGCTGAAACTGCCTACATTTTTCAGGTGCCAAAAGGAAGATCTGTGTTAACTATCACTAAGATTGTATCGTCGCGTTCCCTCCCTCAGTCCCCACCCCCGAACTGTGCAAAGATGCTGTCTGGGGTGACACTTTGGTAGACAGCTTCTTAATAGGTACAACTGAGAGGGAGAGAGGGAGGAGAGGAGAGAGAGAGAGAGAGAGGTGTCAAGACGGGGGAACTTAGCCCAGACTTAAGTAACAAAACCAAATACCTGTATTGCTCATAGCTTCCTCCATCTTTGAGTCCTAAGTGAGAGATGGACAGAATAGGAACCGTTTAAGGTAAAATGGTACAAGCATCAGTAAGCTTTGTAACTGCTAAGGAAGACAGGTAAACCATCTTTGGCTTGTCACAAACGCCAGTGCCAGGATGTCACTAGCGTCCCTTGCTCAGGTAGAGTGGGTGAATGATGAAGACCCCTTTACTATGCTAGATGGCCTTGTAGACACCGTCCCCCATTGACCCCACTTAGCCTTCGTTCTCAATGGCCTTAGTGGGGAAGTAGGCACAGGTGTGGGTCCTAGAGCATGAGATTGGCTGTGGGTGTGTGGGTGAGGGACCCCTATGGTTGCACTCTGAATTCCTGAGGATATGAGGCATGAGCATGCGCCAGTCACTGGGTTCACCTTGCTCGCCTCTAAGCTGGGGATAGGGTTGCCTCAGAATTCCCATGCATCACTTGGCTCTGCACTTGGCACAGTACTTAGATGAGACTGCATGGCCACCACCAAGTAGCAGCAAGTGCTTGGGTAGGGTCAGGTGTCTCCTGCCACCGCTGTAGCCACTCTGGACCTCCCCACATCATAATGCAGACTGGGACAGCTGGGTCTGTCTTCTCCACTTCCCACTTTCCGATGGGAATCCGAGGCCTCTCAGGACAAACAGACGACCAAGGGTTCTGAAGTTGTTCCCTCTACACTTGGCCATGACTAATAAGCACATGACATCCTCCTAATGGTTTCCATCTTCACGCATCCAGCTAGCACCCTGAACTTAGAGCTGCTGGCTTTGCCCTGTTCCCACCCCTCCGCAAACCCAGGAGTAGCCTGTATCTCCCCCCTTCTGTTACCTCCACATCACCCCCATGTCGTGTGGCCCTCAGTACCGCACCTCAAGTCCATTATCATCTCCCATACTGAGTCACAGCCCCAAGTCTCCGTGGATAACTGTGTTATGTGCCGCTCTTTACTGGATCCAGCTTCATCCTCTACTTAGTAATCACTGTCTTTTTAAAATGTTGACTTTCACTGCCCAAATTTAAACCCTCCCATCAGCTCCCGAAACCATCTCAATTAAAGTCTAAACCTTTCTCCGTGGCCTACAAAGCCTGCATAGGATTGTATAGGATGGCTGGCTGACTTTGCATGCCACATATCACTCTCCTATCACCACCCTGGGCTTGTTTATGCTCCTGCTGCCCGTGTTTTCTCAACAGTTGACTGCTTCCTCTACAGTGGTCAGCCCTGATCTATCACAGAGCCCCAGTGATCCTGTCTCACTCCACTCAAGCCAAAGCCTTTCCTGTATGGACCCTTGCTCTGAGCAGAATGCCAGCTCCACATCTCGCGCATACATTTGCTTCCTTACCTCACAGGGTTACGTTCTGCGTAGACAGTGAACAAAAGGGAGGACGTGGGAAATAAGTTTGTGTCTGTTATCGATGGTAGAGGCTCTCAGCTCTTGGGAAGCACAGCCCCGTGAAAGCCAGAAGATGTTTATAACCTTCCCCATCCTTTGTCTAGACTTTGAAGAGACTTGGACCCTTCCCTGTGATTCTGGGCTCACTTTTGGGTCAGACATGACCTAAGCTCTTCTCTGCAGGTTCGGCACTGGGACCCCCTACTCACCCAGGTCCATGTTTCGGGTCCGGGGGTTGCACTGCTTGTAGCCTTTGCAGCTTCTCAGCTCCATGAGCTGCACATGCAGTTGATTGAGGACATCCCTATCCAGCGTGTTCACTGCGTTCATCAGCTGGTGGGAAAGGGTGGCCGTTAACAGGGAAGGTTATTTCATTTATATTCTAATAAAGCTCGCCTGGAGGTCAGTGCAAAGCAGACACACTAGTCAGCCACACAGGCCAGACAGTGGTGGTGCACACACCTTTAATCCAGTAGCCACACTAGTTAGCCATAGAGGCTGGGTGGTGGTGGTGCACTTTAATCCCAGCACTAGAGAGGAATATAAAACGGGAGGAGACAGGAACTCGCTCTCTTTCAGTCTGAAGATTTCATTGAGGTAGAGCTCTCTGGTGGCTTGGCTGCTTTGCTTTTCTGATCTTCAGGCTGAACCCCAGTATCTGTCTCTGGGTTTTTATTATTTGTGCTACGGGACCCCCTACCTCCATCTCCTCTTCAAACCATGGCACTTAAGTGACTGGGAGCAGAGGCTCTATGGGGGTACTGTCTACATCCACGCTCCACTTCTGCAAGAGCCATAGTGTGGAGGGGTGAGACGAAGGGTCAGGTCCCCTCTGCCAGGTCTGCTTTGTGGGGACAGGAAATGGAGAAGACAGGCTATATCCATATCCTTAACCTTGAAATTCTGGAGCTTTCCTATTAGCTGGGAGAGAACCTTCTAGGCCTTGTTTGTAAGCCGGCTCTTGTTCCCCCCCATGGGAAAGCAGCCACTGGGTACAAAGGTGGGTCAGGGGTGTGGAGGCCTTGCCTAGTCGGGCAGCTACTGATGATCACTGACTGACATTGTCTGGCGCTCTCATTGGTAAAATATGGACGGTCCGACCTATCAGAAGGAAGACTGCCAGGCTGTGGCTACTGAAGTCACTTTGCATGAAGATGCTTTAGGCTTTTTGAATGTGGTTGAACAGTTGGACATTACAGAGGCTATTCTCCAAAACAGCTAAGATGGAAAGTTCTGGTTCCCAGGTGCCCTGTGGCTTGTGCTTATCTCGTGTGGCTCGGAGCCATTTCAATCATATCTGTGCCTAGGTTGTTTGCCATTGGAAAACAAGGTACAGAGCTTGCATCGAGTAGATGCTGGGTGTGAGGGTTGCTTGCCTGTACAGTCTGTGCCAGGCCAGAGTGTCCTGACCCTGTAGCTCCATTGCTCTAAGGGTCCACAGAAGTGCCTGCTGAGCCTTGTGTGTGGCCAAGGGCGAGGGAAAAGCTGTACTATAGATCAGAGCGAGGGTAATGGAGGGAGACACATGTTGACTCCCTAGAGTCCCAGACTCCACGTGGCCTTGGAACTCACTCTTCCCGTCTTAGGGACCTGGTGGAACTTCTCTGCCCTTCTGAAGGAGACTGTGGGTGTCTGGTGGTGCCTGTGTGCCATGCGCTCCCACCTCCCCATCTCTCTGGTGGTATCTGTACCTGGTAGGGGTCTGTACTGAGGTCAAAGTATTCTATGAAGCCAGTCGCGAATTCACAGAAGAGGAAGTTGTGGGTCTCATTGATGGTCCTCAAGCACCAGTATGTGTTATTGTTGGCGCTGGTGCAGGCACAGAAGGGCCCCACTGTGGAAGGAAGCAAGCATGTTCCAAGTGTGTCCGCAGAAACACGAGTCTGTCAGCTTCCCTGAGCCAGTTTCTCAAATGCCAAGCGACAGGCTGATAACAGGCACAGGTTTCTAAAGTACCTCCAGGGTCCAGAAGTTTGGCCCTCTGAAGCCTGGGGAAGGTAGGTGGCTATATACAGGCCTCCCATCCCCTGCGTGCCCCTGCTTGCTCACGCGTCCAGAGAGGCGCGGTCTGCCAGTGGTGGTTGTCGTGGGTGAAGCAAGTGAGGCCTGGCATGCTGCACGTGTCATTGTTCTGCAGCCGCTTGAGCAGCTTGCGCAGTTTCTTCTTCCGTTTCTGTTCCCGCAGCAGCCACACCTTGTCCTTCTCCTGTAGTCCCTTCCTGGGGGGCACAGAGGACCACACACACTTAGGACCCCTGAGGGATCAATGACCCCCAGCTTTGTGGTCCGCCCTCGGGGTTGGGCAGTCATCAAGGACTCTAAGCCCCACTGTTGACCCCAAGGGCCTTTCTCCTCCCGTAACCTCCTTCAGGCCCCCTGCAGCCTGTGAAGTGAGGTGGCTGTCTGGATCCCTGCTCACACCATGTGCCCTCCTTCCTGAGTGCCCAGTGCTTAGTGTGGCTGCAGCACCATAACCAGCCACAGTGGGGCTCCAGGGGTCTTTGCATGGACCTGGGCCAGCCTCTCCAAGGGGCACAGACCTCACCTCCTGGGGGAAACTAAGGGGACCTTCTGTCTTTTCCATGTTGGGTTTTAGCTACAGGCATGGAGCCGTCTCTGAGAGCGGTACACCTTACCCCTGTGGTCGGTCCCTACCCTTACCTGAAAGGGTGCAGGCTGGAGCCTTTGTGCTTGAGGCGACCTTTGTGCTGGGTGTGGTAACTGCAACAGACACCCCCCAAAATAAACAAAACCCCAAGAGTCAAGAGCCTCGCAGGACACCCTGGCAGGTAGGCAATGGGTTTCCTGAGCTCCCCTATGCCCTTCTCTCATGTAGTGGGACTACACTCCCCGGCATGCCAGCTCCACGCTTGTCTTGGATGCCCCAGGCTAGACCATATGTGGTCAGAGTGGGTATAATTGAATCCAGACCGGAAGCTGAGCCGCGCTTTAGGTGCTCTCAGCCTTGACCTTGAAAGGTCACTTCCGAGTATGACACGTACTGAATGTTTAGAAGGGGATCTTGGGAACCTGAGTTTTCAAGGCCCTATAAGTCAGCTCAGGTGTTCAGAGCAGTGTGCCTACTTCAGTTTAAATCTAGTAAAATTCTCAAAAAAAAATTTTTTTAGCTGGGAGTGGGTGGTGGTGGAGGTGGCACACACCATTAACCCAACGCTCTGGAGATAGAGGCTGGCACATTGCTGAGTTTGAGGCCTGATCCTGGACAGCCAGGGTAAAGTAAAATTCTGGCATCACATTCGATAGTCATATGTGTGTTATGATGACCACACCAGACAGTGACCGCAGATAGGATCCATTGCTTTCCATGTGGGACGTTCTCACAGGCAGAACCTGAGTGGTAGCATGGACTTTGAGTCCCTGAGCCCAAAAGTTCCCAAAGGCAGTGAGTGAGCAGAAGCAGTGTCCTGCCTGAGCCAACTGTTCAAGGCAAGACCCCGCCTCCTGTTAGAGCTGCCACCCAAGAGGTCCATGAGCCCCGGGGAGAGTTATCATTGACTCCTTAATCTTGACAGGCAAGGATGCAATTGAAAAGCAATGAAAGGGGCCAGGAAGGAGAGGGGAGTTAGTGTTTGCGGGGGTGGGGTGGTGGGTGGGGTGTGGATCCTGTGCTACCCTGCCCGCTCCCACACCTGAGTTTATGGCAGTCACATTCTTCTGGCCGCTTCTTCTTCAGGTGACCTCTGACCTCTCGCAGGTTCTTAATTTTGTTCTGCAGGGTTTCAATCTGAGGGGGCAACAGGAGAACTAGAAATCATGGGGCAATGGTGGTGGCAAGGGTACAGCCATGCCTACATTCGTGCTTTATGCTTCTGCCTGGGGAAGAGGGTTTCCTTTCCCCTCACCTAGGATCCCCTGAAGGACCAGAGGGGACAGTCAGCGGAGCCCACCAATGCTGTAGAACGGACGAACTCTATCAGAAGCATCTTGTGGGTCTAATGTATGACAGGCCTCAGCCAGCTGATTCTGGGTTGGTCCTGTGGCTGGCTATCAGATCCTGGGACTCAGATTCCTGTTCTGAGGTCATGGATTTGGGGGTGGGGATGGGAACCACTCTTCTCTTGGCCAGGTCTCCCTGCTTTCCCTATGGATGCTGCTACGGAACCTGTGGCACCCGACTGTGCTGCCCCCTGTAGCCGAACCTCATGGTCGATGTGCAGCTTGTGGTCTTTCCAAGCCTGCAGGGACTTGTACAGGTCTAGGTCACATTGGACTGTGTCGTTCTCGAGGATGTAGCACCTGTTCAAGAGGGGGGTCATGAGTGGCCCCGAGGGGTGGAGAAGGGCCCAGCCTGCCCCTGTTCCCTTTGGGCAACCTCCACCTGGGCTCTCACCGATGGGTCACTTTAATGGGATTGGGGGCGGAATAGTCTGGAAGGCCACCAGTGCCACTGAAGCTGCCACCGTCCTTGTCATCCTGGTCTTCTGAGGCCCCTGGCCAGTGCCGCTTGGTAAGGTTCCGGGGCTGGGGCACGCTATCCAAGCCTACGTGGTATACCTCACCATCCACCTCAATGGTCACGGAACGGATGGAGCGGTTACGGGCATAGCTGGTCTTGTACTCTGTGGGTGTCAGAAGGGACAAGTTGAGAGGCTGGGGACAGGCTAGCCAGGTATCCTGGCCATGGTCTTCAATCAAGACAGGGATGCTCAATGTGTGGGCTTGGGAGATCTGTCTTTGGAAGCAGGGTCTGGGTCCTGCGGAGGTGTTACACCAGGCAGCCTGAGCAGCAGGTGACCGGAGGGTTTCGGGAGAGCTGGTGAGACGGCTTTGTGGGTAAAGATACTTCCACCTGGGGCTGACATCTGAGTCCCCTCCCCCCTGCTCCCCTCCCCGCTTGAACCAGGTGGTAAAAGGAGAGAGTTAACTCTTGCAAGATGCCCTCTCTCCACTCATATGGGCCACAGGTGCATTCTGGGAGCAGGTGAGTCTGCCAGTGTGGACTCCGAAAGCAGACTGTCCATATGGTCTGATGGCTTGCCCCTCAAGTCACGTCTAGACCTGACCACTTCCTCCTTTGACACGAAGGCCTGTCCATGCCACCTGGCTTCTTGTCTGACCCTCAGCTGTCTGTTTGCTTCTCTCACCTTTAGAGTGGTCATGTGAGGGAGATTTGAGACCATGAAACTGACCATCTCATCTCTGTCCTCTCCAGAGCACAGGGTCCCACCAGGAAGGAGACGCCCATCCTAGAGTGTCCGGCCAGCCCCATGTGCTTGGCCTTGGTCCCTGTCCACACTTCTAGCCTCCTAGTGGCTATCCTATCCCTGCTGCTCTCTTGAATGGTGGCTTGGGAGAGATTTGGCTGTGTCCCTTGCTCCGAGGACACACTCAAGCTTGGAGGCAAGTGTCTGTGAAACTGTTTGAAGTTTATGTGGCCCGGGCCCTGGCTGCTCCTCCTGCCTAGTTTGGCCAGGCCTGCGACACTTACTTTTCTTAAAGAGTTTGCGGCGTCCAGCCAGGCCCAGTTTGTAGTCCCCGCCACTGTCACAGCTGCAGGCCTCGCGGCTCTGCCCGTAGTACTTGGGCACCAGGTTGGAGAGGGCTCTGCCGTCACCGCCACCACCACCAAACCGCGTGGGGCCCTTACACTTGTGCAGCTTCAGAGTCCCGGAAGCGTCTTCCACACACTGCCACTTCTGCGGGACACAGCAGGGCTTCAGGCCCCGGGGCCCCGGACATCCTGTTTAACACACCCACCTCTCCTCTCCCTGCCCATGCTTAGCTTGGCAAATGTCAAACCCTTGCCACCTCCAAGGGCCTGCTCCTCTCTCTTCACACATAGCTGGACCTACCATTGCATGCAGCAAGACAGTCCTGGTGTGGCTGCTCCTGCCTGCCTAACGCCTGCCCTTACAGTGGCTTAGCAGTCCTCTTTCAGGGTCATGTCAATCCCATTTAAAACCTTCCCAGGCCTGATCTTTAGGACCCAGGCTGGTAATCCCGGTATAGTCTGCCCGGCCTTCTCCTTGGATCTCCTTCCCTGCTGGCCTTGCTCTTTCTCAGCCCCACACTCTCTTTCAGCACACCCATGTGTCCCTCACCCTGCCTTGGGAGAAAACACAGAGAGGTCAGGATCCTTGCCCCGGGTCACACAGCTAGAGGGAACTGGCACTGTGATACTTAGCCCCATGTCTTGTTCACCCTGCCCTCTCCCCCACTCTGTTCTCCTGGCGGCCAGAGTCTATTATATCAGAGTTTCCTGCTGCCCCCGTGCCCCTGGAGGTGGGCCAGGGGAGCCCCACTCCTGCTCACACCACATGCCCACAGGGTCTCTCTTGTCTCACTCCATCCTTCCCATCTCCCTGTGCTCTGCGGCTCATGCCCAGTGAACTGTTGCTCCCCACAGCCCATTTTGGAAAAGCCTCCTTTGGGCTCTCTGAACACCAGCCCTTGCTCTCCCTGAATACCACCTGGATTATACTTGTACTTAGTGTTTCTCTTGCAATCAATTTATTAAAAAAAAATCTTGAAGGCTTTTTATCTAATCCCCCCCCCGTAAAGGGCAAGACAGCCACAAAAAGGACACCACAGAAGTCAGCAGGAAGGCAATGCTGTTTGCCATCAGCCTGCCTGCTGGTCTTTCCCTCATGCAAGGTCACACACCCAGAGGACACTGCTACTCTGACAGGGATCAAAGACTCCCTGTAACCAAGGAACCACACCCTAGAGGCCCAGGGGGATGCGGGCCAGCTCCTCACCTGCCCCAGCTGCTCGCAAGCTGTCTGGTACTCGGCGCGCTGGCACAGGTCCTTCACGCGCTGGTACTTGGGCAGGAAGTTCTCCTCCTGGGCATCCACTTTGTCACCATCTCTCTTGTGGAGCAGTTTGCTGAGGGAGATGAGGGGCTGGCTGAACTAGGGGATCCCTGGGACGACTTGTGCTTGCCTAGAGTGCAAGCCCCACCAGCTCTGTGGGGACCTACAGTGGAGGACGTATATCTAGCTGCGGAGGATGTGGGTTTTAAATTTATTTGTGTACTCTTTATTTATGAGCATTCTGCATGTATACCTTTATGTCAGAAGAGGGCATCAGAGCCTAGTAGAGATGGTTGTGAGCCACCATGTGGTGCTGGGAGTTGAACTCAGGACCTCTGGAAGGGCAGCCAGTGCTCTTAACCACTGAGCCATCTCTCCAGCCCCACAACTAGATTCTAATGGGAAGTCTCTAGAAGTGGTTCATTCTAGATGGATTGAGTTGGGATAAATGAGCAAGTAAGACACTATACAGGCTCTGTCAAATAGGTTGAAGGGGGGGACATGTGGTCTTCAGATCAGAGTTCTGCATCAGTCACCTGATCATGACTGGGACTTTGGACATACAGCTGGAATCACCCGGTCACCAGCATGGCATCAGCCTGCCCCCTGTGGTCTTGTGGCTACAGGAGCTCCTAGCAGGGGCCGACCTCCCTGCCCCATACTTACCCTCTCTCCACCAGGAAGGCATCTCGCCAGACCCTCAGCTTCTTTTTCAAGTGGAACCTAGGAAACAGGCAGGTCCAGCCCTGTCCACAGGTGCCTCAGGCCCCAGGGCAGCAGGGCCACTTCTCCAAGATGTATTTCTGAATGCCTCTCTGGGGTTGGTTGAAGTCACCCGGTTGTGTGTGTATGTGTGTGTGTGTGTGTGTGTGTGTGAGAGAGAGAGAGTGAGAGAGAGAGAGAG
>LOJH01002164.1:19109-37915 GCA_001685095.1 Ellobius talpinus | reverse complement strand
AAGAGTTAGCCAATAAGATGCTAGAGCTAATGGGCCAAGCAGTGATTTAATAAACATAGTTTCTGTGTGGTTATTTCAGGGCTAAGTCAGCCGGGCAGCCAGGACGAACAAGTGGCCTTCTTGCAACATATGCACCAACACGCCCAGCCTGACCATAACACTTAGGAAGCAAGACTGATATTGTTCATTCCATGACTGGATCTAATCAATCAACTCTTGGAAAAGCCCAGCTCTGCTCTCAAAGATGTGTTGGGAACCACATGTCACAATGTCTACATCATCATGGACCACCTCAGAAGTCCAAGCTCAGCAGCAAAGGCTGTGAGTGTGTGGACCCTGGAAGGGAAGGTGTGTCTCAATGAAAACACAGGGTCTGTAAGGTCAAAAGTAAGCAAGCTCAACCCTTCACCAACCAAATCCAAGACTGAATAGGAACATCAGTCAGGCCTTTCCTCTAACCCACACATGAATAGCTGGTCCCCTTGTGAAGCCTCACCCCATCAGAGCTGACTCACACCTAAGATGAGCTCTTTAAAGGCTCCCTGACTGGGAAACTGTGTGGCAGTCTCATTGGTAACATTTCAAAAGATGATGATCCAGCGCTTTCTTTCCCAGAGATTCATCATAGTTTCTCCACCTCTTGCTTTATTTTTCCTGGGTTACAGTCTGGGCATCACGAATCAGCTGTACATATTTGGATTCCACAGGTGCCTGTCCAAATGGCTGGGATTTCCATTCATAGCTACCTCAAACACACCACACCCAGAGTTTTCTGAGTGAGCCAGCCCAGGATCCTGCATTACTGGCTGCCTGGGATTCAGCTGATATTGAATGAGACTGGATACAGTGTCCTATAAACCATGCTCTCTTGTATCCCATGACATCCCCCCACTTTCCATCCTCCCCACCTTTCCACGTCTAGATACTCTGGTAGCATTCTAGCTTTTCCCAACCTCCTCACCTGACCCAGCTCTGCCCCAATGCTTCCAGGACCCCCCAACATATACACACACCCGCTTTTCCATTTGGGACTCACTGTTGGCTCTGTGTGGTTTTAAGGACCAAAGTCTACCAATTCACCCAGAATCTCTAAAGATCCCCAAATATACCCTAGCAAAGACAAGTCCCGAGACATTGGCAATCTAATCATTGAAAGTTTTCCAACAGTCAGGAACTTTACAAGCTCACTTCTTCCTCCAGCCCCAGTCTTCCCTCTTTACTGGGCTATCCCCCCAAGCTCCTTCTTCCTTTACTCCATCTTTGTTTTTTCCAGCCCACCATTTGCTAGAGAATACTTAGGAAGAGCCTTGGACATCTCCACACCCCTGGCTGCCATCCAGTAATACTTACTTCAGAGGCCCCATCAGGGCTTCTCATTCATAACAAACCACTTTCCATCAGATAAACTTCCCCAAGTAGCTACTTGCTGCCTGTGGCACCACTGGTTGTTAATCTGGTTGTTATGAAATCCTCTAGCAAGTTTATGCTGCAACATAAAATATTCTCTCCAGCTCGTGTCCATAGTTATTTAACAATTACCTTCATTAATAGAACAACCTCTGGGGGAAGCATCACTATAGCCCTTGCCTGGCTACACACTCATTTCTTTTCTGTCTATCCTAACCCTTCTACCACCCTCCTAAAGAACTATCCACATTAGGAGTCCACATGAGGCCGAGATCAAGCCTGAGGGTCGGACCTCTGCTCTTGACCACACATCTGTCCCTTACTGTACCTAGCCAAGCCTAGCTGTAAGAGCCAGCACTTAACAGGTCACCTAAGCCAACCACTTTTACAAGTTAACCTTGTGTAACGCCTATGTGTTTCATCGTATGCTTTTTCCTTGTGAACAGATTGCTTACTGCCAGCTCCTTCCCAGAGATAGGTCAGCTTCATTACTCTGCTGCAGACTCTACGGGTAATCACTGAATGAATCCTGTAACCCTGGCAACAGAGCCCTGTGAGCAAGTCCTGTTCTAAAACTTAAGCAACCAAATATATCTCCTTCTCATCAAAATATAGGAAGATGAGCTCATCGGTCCAGTGGGTTTCATAATTAGGCTCCCCATTTGCCCACTTCTTCCTGTGGCTGGCGGAGTGATGCCAATGCCCTTCCCCACTTTATAGGAGTACATTGACCATCCCCCTTCATCTCCTCCCTGTACTGGCACCCACAGGCTCCCCTGAAGGCTTGGCTCCCCTCGTCCCACCACCCACTGGGTCACTGACTGGTGTGCATTGACTATGAGATGCTAAACTTTAGCATGACTTAGACCCTGCTTCTCCTTAACAGCCTCCTCAGCACCCAATCATTGCAACCCAGCTGAGGCTTCTTCAGTGGATGTCTGTTCTCTGCACCTTCCTTTCTGATCTCTTCCAGAATGGCCAGTTTGTCACTGTACACTTGTTCCAGAATTATATCTTCAGAAGTCCTTTTCAGAAACTATGTCAGTGCCCATTCATGAGAAAAGCAAACCCAATGATAACTTCAATATCAAAGCCAATAAAAAATACAACTCTTTAAGATTACCATGCTCAAGTAATCATTTATTCTGATGACTTCTTTCTCAGGAATCTAATTCACCCTCCCCCCACCAAAGCTAAATCATCATCTTTCTCAAACACATTCAGGCCTATCAGACAGCCTTTCCAGTCCTGTTCGACTGGGCATAAGTTCTAAGCCATGACTACCTGGGTTCCAAGCCGGAAGTGCCCCTGATCGGCAGTGCAATCTAGGACAAGCTCCTTGTCTCTCTGTGCTTCAGTTTCCTTGACTCTTAAATAAAAAAGATACTACACCTTTCTCCATGGAATTTTCAACACATAAAATTTAGCACCACAGCCAGCACACAGTGTGTGCTTCCTAAGCGCTACTTCAGCCAGCACACAGTAGGTGCTCCCTAAGCGCTACCTCAGCCAGCACACAGTGAGTACTTCATAAGTGCTGTCTCAATTAGCACACAGTGGGTGCTTCCTAAGTGCTACCCCTGCTGTTACTTGCCTTAAGGGAAGGAAGAACAGCCCAGAGAGGCTGCAGCTCAGAGAACATACATTCCTGTGCAAGCATGGCATCAAATCCACACAGGAAACCACTCATGTATGGTCATGCTGACAGTGTGTTTTATGTAGAAAGTGAGAAATACCATGTCTTTTAAAGATATTGGAGAGATGGGGATAAAATGTCCAAAGGCTAATATCTAAAACAAAGCAAGAGCAAGTATATTGTCTTTCCATGCAAACAATAAAGAATATCTATACATCAACACCAACAGACAGGATAAAAGAGTAGAGGATCTAAACGGGGGATGTGCAGTTACGACCACAGAACCTCAAGTCATCACATGTGACCTCATGGAATTAAAAAAAAAACTCTGAAGAGCTCCTAACATCAAGTGCAAGCAAGGAAGTGTGAAAATGGCCAGCTACAGGCTGGTGGGAAAGCACAAAGTACAGCCCGTTAGGTGTGATGGTGATGCTGAAAATTTAAGTATTCGCTCCAGAGCCCCCCAGCATTGAAACGCGCGTCCTTTGCATCTAGGATCCCACTTGTGATCCCAGAAGAGGGCAGCTGCGAGCAAATACACGGGAGCATTGCACAGATGTTCACTACTGCAAACAGCACCAGGAAAAACCAAAATGAAGCCAAGACAAAATGACTGACAGTATGGCACTGTGGTCCATCTACACAGTGGGACACTGAGCAATACTTTCTCGATGCATGATATGTTGAATGTTCAAGTATGTGTGCAGGCATGCACGTGTGGCAATCAGAAGACAACCTTGGGTGTCAGCACTCAGCACTCATCTTTGCTGAGAAAGGGACTAACATAGTCATTGCTTCCTCTCAGCCATTCGCCCAGGAGATTAGATCTACAGAATCACAAAAACAAGTGCAGTCAGGCAAAACAGTGAGCTCCTCAATCTGAAGCCGGACCCACAAAACTCCAAAATCAATCCCATCATACTAGCTGTGGGTCCTCAGGCAAGGAACTTCAAATCCATTTGCCTTCGCCTCTCCTGCTGCCACATGGCAAATAAAAACAGTACTCACCGCAAGGGCAAAGACAAAACATCTAAGTTGTTTGGCAAATTGCCTGGGTGATGGGTATGTGCTCAATAAAGGCTTGTGGGTATTGTAGCTGCCACTAATGCTGAGATGCTATTTGGTCCAATTATAAAGCAACGGTAATATGTTAACTGATATAAAGCTATAATAGTGGTACCTGGCTCTGGACCTTAGTCTCCTATGCTCAGACATGTCTATCTGATGCTCAACTCCAAAGTGATTCTGAGTGCCACCCAAATGGTGGCAGACTTGGGAAGATCAAGGATTTCTTAGGAGCCATGGCTTTTCTCAGTCAACAAGTCCAGACTGAGCTCCAGACATTAGCATCCCTCGAAGGCCCACAGTACCCCCTGTTAAACTCCTCTCTGCATCTCAGATGGACCACTAGGCCTCAGCCTTAGGATGGCAGAGACAAGACCACATCTTCTCACAGTTGCTAGGTACTTCTGGGCTCCTGTCAATGCCTATCTACAACTGACCTCTGTGTAGATCTGTATTAGTGGAAAGCTGTCCTTTGGACATGACAGGGCCATTAATTTTGTGATGACAAGCAGAAGACTTACAGAAAGTTAGGCCCATTCATTTTTCACTATGGACAGGGAGGGGCTTACAAGGTTCTACCTCTCACTGAGGCCTCATGGACAGTTAATAGTTTCTGGGAAGAGGTGCTCATGAAGACCCACCCCTCCCTTAAGGATTTATAAAGCTGATGGTTGTAGGGGAAAGGGTTCACAAGGCCCCACCTGCCTCGGGGAGGTAGGAGTATCAGGTCAGAGCCTGGCTCCACTATTATAGCTTCATAGCATCTTACACCCGGCCATAGCTGCATCATAAGGACCAGAGAGCATCTCAGCAATACTGACAGCTGCAATACTTGGAAAGCTTTATTGAACACATAACCATCCACAAGGCAGTAATAGGCAGCTAATGGTTGGTGGGCAATCTTTTCCTTCAGTGGCGTAAACATCCGTAAGTTTCCCATGCTCCTAGAAGTAACAGGAGTTAGACTCACTGGCACTTTAAGCTACACTTGGGTGGAATGATTTGTTCCTGTCATAAGTGTGCTTTCTGGGGCAGGGGGATGTTTGTTTTCATCACCTCAACAAAATCTCACAAAACAACCTGTGTTTTTATCCTAGTGACTTTGCAATTTATTAAAATGAATACTTCTATTTCAAATGCAGCAGGCACAACCCTATCACTATGCGTCTTCTAACTTATGTGGGGACACAGCAACTATTCTATTTACTCTTCTTGCTTCTGGGTCAATGGTTGACCATATCAGCAGCTGAAGGAGAACTTTGTGGAGCTGCCCCTCCTTGCTGGTCCCCAATTCCACCTGCACATCTCTGATTATATGAGCACACACAGATATGATTGTGCACACACACAGTTATATGATTCCTATCCTACACAGGATCATGGGGCCTGGCCTCAGATTGCACAACTCTGTTATATAAGTATATTGCTGTCTTGCCAGTTTGTTTCATGCAGGTGTCACATTCCATGATGTCAAAATTTTGGAACGTGATAAACTCAAAGCTGATTAGAACTGGCTATGTTTGGCTACTGATTGATTCATTAGATTAAGTCAAGACTGTCCTTAACCAAATTCAGTGTATTTGCTAAGAATTTGAAGAGTAAAAATTTGCTAAACAGAGATAAAACAAATACAGGAAAAAGGATTCTGCTATAACCTATGTAGGCCAAAGAGACCAAGTAATAGGTAAGACATTCCATATCTCCATTCTTGCTAAAAAAAAAAAAAAGTGCTGTCTCTGTGGTGGTTGTAAAATGTCAATGAAATCTTTATACCAGGAATATCATATACAGACTTGAATTTTAACTGTTTCATGATACATTCTGAATGAAGTTAATTTTGATTCAAAGTTTGGTATGTGAACTTGAGGCAGGTAGAGAATCCTGCGTTCTTATAAAAGAGCTATCTTGTCCAACAGTTGTTCCCAACCCTGGAAGCCTCCCAAGAAGCGGGTGAAAATTCCAGCCAAATATTCAGCCTGCTAAGGTGCTGACCCAGATGCAGCACTACCACACTGCAGAGAGGCTAATTCTTCAGTGACAAGTGCCCTATGCATGATGGGACAACATTCCTGAATTTGTCCTACCACGTGCCCACTGCAACCCAGCACCATTAGTGACAACCAAAAACATACATGCCCAGGTGTCCCTTGGGTGGCAATGCCATCGCTGGTTGAGAACTACTTCCTTCTTCCCTAGGGGTTTCTAGAGCTAAGCTTCTCTTGCTGTAACCTCCCTAACTGCCTCATTGTTTCCCCTGCATGTGTCATTAGCCCTTTCTTCTCACCAAGCTCTGTATACCCCCACCTCAACTTTTCACCCACCCATCTCCAACTTCACCTATAGCATAGGAATTTGTGATCAACAAGATCCTCGTAATCTCTTCATGGAATTTTTCTCCTAAGATCTCATATATCCCAAGCTGTCCTCAGACTTGCTATGTAGCTGATGATGACCTTGAACACTCAATCTTCCTGTGTACTATTTGAGTGCCAGGACTATAAGTATCTACCACCACATCTGGCTTATCTGATGCCAGGGATCAAGCCCAGGGCCTGTGCCACATAACAGCCTCCTTTTACTTTCTTGTTGTAACCCCAACTATAAGATCCCCGCACTCCTCTCATGTGGCATGGTGGGGTCCCCCTTCTTCCTCACATAATCCTCATTGGCAATTTCAGCTCATTTCCCCTCCTTTTCTCTGAAAATTTCTGTCTCCTGAGAACAGTGGTTGGTAAAATATAACCAGTGAGCTCAATCTGGCCTAACATCTGTTAGGAGAATCTGAACATTAGTATATATTTTACATTTTTAGTGGATGAAAACATCAGGAAACTAGTATTTCATGACTTATGAAATTTACATGACAACCCGCCATTACTGCCCTTTGGTGTACATGGCAAAAATCTATATGTTCCATTCCCCAGCCAGCTGTCACTGGGCACAATTTGCCAGGTCACTCTTCCATGTCCTTCAAATACACACATGACTGAGAGCTAGAGAATACCATGCAAGCATCAGTTGACTGAGTGAAGTTCAGAATTACCTCTGGAGAGTGGAATGTTTTGTGCAACTCAACGGGATGGAATTCAGGGTTGCACACTAGGTCCTGTGCAGTATTTCATACCAGAAACACTGGAAGACAGGACAGATGGAGATCTATTATGCGCTGAAAGCAAGCACCTGGTTGAACAGGAGCATGTTTAGGGATGCAAATTAGGGTCAGAGACTGCTCTAACAAGCAGGAAATATGGGGTAGAATGGGATACTCATGAAAGAAAGAGCTCCAGCCTGTACGTGAACTCCACTGGGTTCCTGCTTCAGGCTAGACAAACTTCAAGAACATTTTAGTCCTGGGAATGGCAGCAATGGGAGTCAGATACGCTGCTGGAGTTTGGGGGGGTTGTTCATTTTTGATAATTAGATGACCCCAAATAATTTTCTCAGCAGTAAATAAAAAGGCTCTAATTTTTCTTCTTATACTCAAGTCTGCAGAAAGTAAGTTCAGAGATGAAATTCTTTATTGTACACACATCATATAAAAACTTTTTCAGGTGACAGATGATCAATAAACTCTACCTTATTTGGCCACAAGCCAGAGTAGAAGTCATGGCACAGTAATGTGGGTTCAGGGTCGCACTATAACATCATTAAAATGGTAGTAACAGTCTGGCAGGCTTATGTGTGTAAGGAAGCATACATGTTTGTGGTATGTGACATGGTGTCCTTTTCAATCCTTGAATATTTATATTTATCTCAGTAAAGATGATGTCCATATAGTATGCCAACCAATTCTCTTTCCTAAAAAGTCTGATGTGTACAGTGAACATGTTTAAGAGTGGGAAGGTGGGAAGTAGCTTTGAGCTTAACTCCTGGCTCAACCCACCCCCTACTCCTGCTATTCACCGCAAAGCCCACCCCACCTGCTGTCTGGCACTTATCCTGCCTTCCTGTACAAGAGGGTCTTTTCGAGAACTGAACTCAAATGACACGAGCAAGGAGTTCCACACACATTTCCAACACGACTTCCTTTCTATCCTCTCATATTCTCCATCTTTGCTAAAGCGTCAGTACGACTTGTGTCACAGGATAAAATCCAGCCTCCGAGTCCTCCTCCTGTGTGGCACCTACAGGAACCTTGCTACAGATGAGCACCAAGTATGTCCAGGGAGTTCACAGGCATTGCTTCCCAGGCCTCCAAGGAATGGGTCCTACCAGCTGCTTGAGTCTGAAGTATAGTTTCACAGATGTTGAGCAGGTGACACTGCTAAGCACACAAGGACCATCCCCTCCCCTTCTTTGCCATCCTTTCCCCCATTGCAGTCTTGTCTTGAGGAGTACTGCACCACAGTGATGCCACCCCAGCCTCTCTCCAACAGGCTTTCTGAACAAAGTCATTTTAAAGATACAAGGTTGTTGGCTGTCTTCTCTTTTCAGGTTTATATTTTTAATTTACATTCATTTGCTTATTTCTGCAGTACTAAGGATCAAGCTCAGGGCCTCACCACATGTGCTAGGCAAGCACTCCATGCTGAGCTACACCCCAGCTCTCTGCAGTGTTTCCTATCTCTACAAACTGGAAAGCACTTTCTCCAAACACTACGAAATTTACATTAAAGCAATAGCTTCGGCACAATGAAAACTGCATAGCTAGCTTTTGAAAAGAACAAAGCAAGCATTGTTTAGAGGGGAGTCTGCCCATCTTCTCCCTGCCCTAGATTGAATTCCTGTTGAGCCCAGAACTTGGAGACAATGAACTGTTCTCAGGACAGTCCCCCGAACTGCTGTCGTCTTTGCTAGTGTATCAGAAGATGCTGTTACTCAAGCACACAACATAAGGACCTTTTAAAAGCAGAAGAGGAATGAAGAGACCAGAAACAAGCACAGAATCAGACGGTGAAGAACCAGTGGGGCCAACAAGGCTCACCGCACCCCTGCCTTCAGCATTTCCATTGGTTTTTAAATAGTATTCAATTACTGCGTACATTTTCCTTGACCTCCTCTGAGTCAATTCCTCAAGCTGCTTGCAAGGGGCTGTGCATTTTGTGACCCAGGATCTTGAAGAAACTCACCCAGGGTTGAACCACAGTGCACCTGAAGCCTTCTCCCAGCACAGCCCCTAGCTAGCAGCTTCCTTATTTTAATCTACTCAGAAGTTTGGGGTGTTCACTAGAGTAGAGCTGATCACACAAACTCATAAATAGGACCATGTCTAGGGCCATGACACAGAAAGGGACCATGCATACTGCACATGACTCTCAAACCAGGACCCCTCCCGCTTCCTGGTTAACAGGCACATGAGCACCAGACTGCTTGAGCTGCGTCTTGATGACGGAGATGGTGGGTTATTCTCTTTGCGATGGGGGCTGGGGAAACCCAAATATTCTTGATGATTGACTTTCTAAAGGTGGCCTGATGTATGCTGAGTTACTTTCTCCTTCACCATGTAAGCTAAATTTGACTCCCAGAAATATTTCCAGGCTGAGAGAGAATGGTGGAGCCACTGTTACTGATACTGATGTGAGCATGACTTGCATCCTACCACACCACCATGAATGGGGTGGACAAGCTCTGTGGTCCATTATTCCAGAAACGAGACAGCATCCACCTGGAGCAGCTGTCTCAGGACTGTGAAGCCCAGCCATCCTTCTGTTGCACCTGTTTTCCCAGAGGTGCAACAAGGCCCCCAGAGGTGCAGTCAAGCTTCTTCTATTTCTTTTTATCTACCTTATTCTCTTTCCCCAGCTTAGATGTGAGGTTCATGAAGATAAAGATCATACTTTTGTTGTGTATGTGTCTTTATACCTTTACATGGTCCTGACCTATATTGGACACTCAATACAATGTTTACTGAGTGACTAAATGATGAAATGAGTATGCGCTGCATAAAAATAGATATCTTTAAATTTACATATGTATGTTCACATATCTAAAGCCAATCTGAATAAGGCTACATTATCTCAAGAACCACTCCAGTCTCGCATTGCTGTGTGGCATACCATTTATTTCTAGGCCATGGTTTTGTACTTTGGATTCTTTGCCATTTTATAAAATACTAAATGAGTTTGGCAAGGTCAAGTCTATGCTTGCCATCAAGAGCAGTTTGAGTGGGAAGTTCCCTGAGGGAGGAATGGTTTAGTGGTAGAGGAAAGGAAGGAAGCAAGGCCAGGAAGCCCTAACCATCTAATGGGGAGGGAATCATGGTTAGTACATGTGACTCGCAGTCTCTCTTTCCCTCTCTCCAGTGGTATTCCCTCCCCATCACTGGGGTTGAGCTTACTTTTCACAGAGATCGCGAACTTGGCTGGGTTTGAAGGCAGGAACTGACTGGGAGCAAGGGCTGGTGGGAGCTGACAGTGGGCTCTTGATATTCTGGATTGAGTGTCTACGGCTCCTTCTGCGGTCAAGGCCCTGGTGCTCACCCACAGTGCCACCAGAACACATGCTGGCTCTCCTCCGGTCTCGGTGCCCACTGGGGGGTGGCTCAGCTGTCTCATCACCATCCTCATGCCTGAGTGCCACCTGAAAAAGCAGAGTGTATCAGGCAAGCCAAACTTGAGAGCTTTTTTCCAGTCCAGATTGTGACTATATGTCAACTATAAGTGGATTTAAAACTGCTTTTTTGTTGTTGCTGTTTTCCCTGTATTGAAGGCCTCTACTCAATCTTGAAGACCCCTACATGTGTCCAGAAGTCAGTTCAATCTGTGATTGCACCGTGCCTGTCACTATGCATTCTATGGATCAAATGGATACAGAGAGACAGCTAAGTAAGAGAAATGTATGAAATTATCTGAAATCTAAATATTTTAGTCAGATTCTTATCACTGTGACTAAATGCCTGAGAAAGTTGACTTTAACAGGAAAGATTTGTTTTGGCTCACCAAGCTGGATGGTTTGGGTGTGTTTACGACTATGGAAAGACAATGACATCACAGTGGAAGACTGTGGCGAAAGAAGGCTGCTAACCCCCTTGTACCCAGGAAGCAGAGAGCCAAACACCTACTCTATGACTTTCAGGAAGCAGAGAGCCAAGCTGCTCACTCCATGGTGGCCAGGAGGCAGAGAGCATCACAGAGAAGACACCCTCTTAAAAGACCACCCTGGTGGCCTCTTCCTTCAACCTAGACGCTGTCCTCTAGTTTCTACCTCTGGGCTTGGGTCAGAAGGGCATCACTACCTGAGTACCATCTGCAGAGAAGCTCCCCTCCTTCGATACCCTCACAAACACAGCTGTTATCAACAAGGGACCAGAGAGTGTGTGACTGGCTACAGGTCACATCTAGCTCATTAGTGGCAGAGCTGACATGCACACAAAGGTCTCCTTAACCCCAGAGGAGGTGCTCTGGCAGTCTAGATTTACAGGCAGTACACATAAAAAAGCAAACCAGACGATGATAAGAAATGAAGATGAGCAAAGTTCATGGTAGGTAATAGTGAGAGCTCTTCTTCTCTTACACAGACCCACTAGGTAGGCAACCTCAGTCCAGCTGGACCAGGCTCAACTAAGCTCTGTAGCCCATTAGACTAAGCAACTCTAGAATCACGTGGTCCCATGCACCCGAGTGTGTATGTTTTCTTGTTTTGAAGATGTTTACAACTTAATCCTGCCCAGTGAGAGAATGGAGAAATAAAGAGAAGACAGAGAGTTGGGCATATTGTATGTTCCCCAGGATAGGAGAGGTGGCTTCCACAGAAGCAATCACCAGACATTTTACACCTGTGTTCTTCCCCTGACAGGTAGACCAGTCCCCAAGACACACGGCTGATGGACAACAGATCATCTACCTCCATCCTTCATTCCCTACTTCCTCCAGCCCCAGCATTTAGATAAGATGGATTTGGTGTGACCTATCTAAGTGACAGATATTTGAAAATCTTTTGGTTATTTTATTCCCCCTAGAATTTATTCTTGAACACAGTGTTAAAGGTGAGATCTAACAAGTTCATCTCTGCACAGTCTCCCTGAAAATTCCCGTTCTCAAGAGCTCCGTCTGGAAGCACAAACATTAAAAGTGAAGTTCAATAATTAGCCAGTCATGGCTGACATCAAAACTTTAAAACCCTAAGTGGTGCTGTGTGGGCAAATTTGGGAACATCTTGCCGGTGGCAGCATTTCTGAGAGTGTCCAGTCTGTTTTGCCCTCCATTTCTGACAGAACACTCTTAGACCATCTGAACTTCCCCTGGCCTGAAGTGTTGACTATTTCTATTAAGCACACATTTGCAGCAATATGAGCAGGTCTAAATCACAGTTCAGATACTCCTAGCTCCTTGCCTAACCCCAAAGGTCCAAGGATCTAGTGACGTTCCACTCACAGTGCCTTCCCAAGAAGCAGCCTGCAGGGAGTCACTTTCACTGCCCCATGTCAAGGAAAGGGGAGACTGACCAGAAAGTTCTAGTGAAGAGAGGAATCCGAGGCAATGATCTAGGCATCACTGTGATGTATAATTCATCTGGGAATATCATAGATTCAGATCCATGACAAAACACTTGTCAAAGAGGAAGAGAAAGGGGAGGATGGAGGGAGAGGAGGAGGGTGGAGGGGGCAGGAGAACAGAGGGATTGGACAATGAAGGAGGGGGAGGAGGGGAATGGAAGGGGGCAGAGGGGGAGGAGGGGTGCAGCCAGGTGTGCTGGTACAGCTTACAGTCCCAGCAGCTCAGGAGCTGAGGCAAGAGTATTTCGAAGGCAAGGCCAGCCTGGACTGTGTAACAAGCCTCTGTTTGTAAAGAAGACAAGAAGAGGAGCTATAGCAAATTATGCTGCAATTATTATAAGACTGCTGATATCTTTGATTCTTGTACTTTTTAGTAAATATCCAGAGGTAGATGGTTTCATTATCAACTTTTTTCACAGTATTTTAAGCCTCTTTTACTGTGGAAATTTCAGACATACACAACAGACAGGGATGAGTAGAGACTGTGTGATGGAACATCACCCACAGTCACCCACAGTCAGTCACCCACTGTCACCCACAGTCAGTCACCCACAGTCATCCACAGTCACCCATGGTCACCCACAGTCAGTCACTCACAGCCACCCACAGTCATCCACTGTCACACAAAGTCACCCACAGTCATCCACTGTCACCCACAGTCATCCACAGTCACCCACAGTCATCCACAGTCACCCATGGCCACCCACAGTCAGTCATCCACAGTCATCCACAGTCACTCAAGGTCACCCACAGTCACCCACAGTCACCCACAGTCATCCAGTCACTCAAGGTCACCCACAGTCACCCACAGTCATCCACAGTCATCCACAGTCACCCATGGTCACCCACAGTCACTCACAGCCACCCACAGTCACCCACAATCATCCACAGTCATCCATGGTGACCCACAGTCAGTCACCCACAGTCAGTCACTCACAGCCACCCACAGTCACCCACAGTCACCCACAGGTCACCCACGGTTGTCTCACGCTTGTTAATTCAGAATCAAGATTTGCTCATTTACATCTCACATTTTGCCCTCAACCCCATGGTCCATTTTTTAATGAAATGTCTAAGATTATTATCATCTATAAATATTTTAACATATGTCCCTAAGAAGATTGCTAAAAGCATAAGCACCCTATTATTGTCCTACTTAACATAATAAGATCTTAATATTATCAAATATTAAAATTTGGTGAGAGGCGCTGGGAGGAACTCTGGGCCTCATGCATGCTAAGCACATGCTCTGCCAATGAGCTACACTGACGACCGTACAGTGTTAGGTCTCCAGGGACTTATACACCACCCTGTGTCATCCCCTCCCACCTTGAGTCTAGACTGAGTTGTGTAACTTGCTCTGAACAATTTGAATATTTTTAATGGGGCTCAAAACCACTACCTCTGAATTTTTTCTGAGTTTTTATCATAATATGGCTGCGACCCTTTTCCACACTGCTGTCTCACACCTGCACAGTTCAGTTGAGCTGTTAGGTGAGGTGCATGTCAGGGTCACAACCTATCCATCTGCTGTGTGGTAGCAGGTTGTGGCCACACACAGTGTTATAGACACTCGCACCTCCTTGCTTCCTTACTCCGTGCCATCCCCTCCCACACAGAGGTTAGGTGTGACCATGCGACTGACTTTCTTTGGCCAGTGGACCATCGGTAAACACGACACTAAGCCTGGAAATATTTGTGCTAGTCTTGCTTTTCACAGATGCTGCTATCCTGTGAGGAAGTGGGAGCTGTCGCTATCCTGTGAGGAAGTGGGAGCTGTCGCTATCCTGTGAAGAAGTGGGAGCTGTCGCTATCCTGTGAAGAAGTGGGAGCTGTCGCTATCCTGTGAGGAAGTGGGAGCGAGCCTGCTGACCACAAGGGGCCTAGACAAGAGCCCAAATCAAACTGAAAGCCAGATGATCAGGGCTAAGTGAGACCTTTCAAACTCAGTAAGGCCGCCAGGTAGCTGAACCGCCTGAAAGCAACTTAGCTGAGCCAGGCCAAATTCCTGATTCTAAGAACCAAGATCAGTGAGGTATTTTAGAGCAGTTGTTTATGGTGTGTTGGTGACACAGCAAAAGATAACTGATACACATTTTTAATCACCTATGAGATGGAAAGCTCTCAGAGAAGGGGAACCATTAGTTAACAAGTTCTAACAGTAACAGTTATTTCTCAGCTGGAAGTCTCCAGCGGCAAGATGTCTTTCCCCATGCAGAAAGAACATTTTTAGAACCAAAAGTTAACACATATGATCTGACAAAGGATTTTTTTATTTTGGCCATTTATGTATTTGAAAAATCACATGTGGCTAAGAAATTTCAACGAATTTAATTAAACATGGATCAAATCACCTTTCTGAAATGGAATTAAATTACACAAAACAAGGGCTGACCCAGAAAGCCCGAGACATATGGCCACCAGACATCCTGCCCCATGAGGAAGCACCCAAGAAGTCTACCCGAGCTTTCTGCAGGCACTTGAGAAGTTCAAAGTCTTTTTGAGGAAAGTATTGGCTCTGCATGTTGATTCTTCTACGTCTCCTTGCTCATATTTAAAATTGGCTGCCTATGGAGGGAAATGTTTTCTAGAATGCATTAACTTTCAGACTGGAATGAGGATCCAGAGTCCGTCTGCTACCTAAAGCATATGGTTGTCACCCTGAGTTATTACTCGGGCATCAGAATAAACTATACCCTTCCCCAGCCCCGTGCCTGGCAACACTAGTATCCACATGTGATTCTTGCAGGAGGAAATCATCCAAGCCTTTAATAAACTGTAGGCAGCTGTGCTAGGCCCTGGCATTAGAAAGAGGCAGGGGGCATAGGACTTAGTGTAGTTCAAAGTGACAGACAGACAGGGTTGTCATGAGAACTGCTGGACAGAGATGCAGAGACATTCACTTATGAACAGTGGAGAATGGGGAGCAAGGCTTCATGGAGATGATACTTAAGGAGTTTGCCAACTGGAGAGTAGGGATAAAGAAACCCACATAAAGTGGAGAAGAAGGTAAAGAAAGGTTCCTAAAATGACCCAATTTCCACATGCAAGAAACAGGGGAAGTTGGGTGTAGCTGAACCACCAAAGGCATCAGTGGAGACCGGTGCTATGTCAAGCCTAACTTAGGCAGACCGTGAAATGGGAGGCAGCAATACCCACCACTGGGCAACCCCGAGAGCTTTGCTTCCCTGTAGATGGACACAGAGAAGGGAGCTCTCATACATCCTTCCCAGATTAGGGAACCCTGCTACTTTCCCAGATCAGCCAACACGTATGCTGACTGATTGCACAGAACAACATGGAGCCAGAGCAGCTCAGGATTCCTTCCCTACCCATCCTTTTATTACTGACTAGCCGGGAAGCTGGGGACAGAGTGCTGGTAGGACACTCACTTACCCAGACACAAAAGAGAAATGGATGATTCTAATACTGTTTCCTCTGTCCTGGTATGACTAACCATGTTTGCAAACAGCAGCTTCCAAATAGGAGTCAGGAACTTTTGACAACTCTGACTACAAAATACTGTTATATTTGTGTTTTAAATGATGCCACATGGTACAAAGACAAGCAGTGGAGTTTAATGTTCAATTTTGATTTTTCTTTCCTTGTGGCATACTGGAGCAAAGGGAAAAGCACACTAATAAGGCAAGAGAAAACCCAGAAGAAAGCACATGCTGGGCAGCGTCATTAAAGCACTGTCTTCTGTCCTAGGAATGGGTGCATGCGCCTGCAATCCTAGCACTTAGGAAGTGAAGCCAGCAGGACTTGGTATTAAAGGTCACCTTGGCCTCATGTGGAGTTTGAGGCTAGCCTGGGCTACATGAGACTCTGTCTTTAACATGGGGGATGAGGTTTTTCTAAAAAATACCCCATGAATTTCCACTTCGCACTATACATCATGCAGGGGAATAGCCCTCCCCCTTGCTCTCTCTCTTTCTCTCCTTCACCCTCTCCCTCTCTCCCCTTCCTCCTCCCTGATCCTGCCTCTCTACCTGATTTCTCCTTGAGTAGAGGTCCTGACAACAGAGCACATGTTCTTCAAAACAGAATAGCTCTGAGTTTTCTCTGTGTCGAAGGTTCGTAAGTTTGAGCACATACTGGGATCGCCTGGAAGGCTTGTTGGGACAAGATTTCTGGCCCCACTCTTGAGTTCCTGATTCAGAAAGACAGAGTAGGATCTGAAACCTTGCAGTTCTAGAAAATTTCTCATGGCGTGGAAGCCCCTTGTACCACACTTAGAACCCAGGCCTGGAGGACATGTGACATCACCCTTTGACCTTTGTTGATGCTGTGGATGACTTAGAAATGGCACATTTGTTACCTCATAGATATTAAACTGCTCCAGCAAGTCCAAGTCTGTCCCTTTCTTGTTCAAGTGCCTCTGGGACACAGCAGCGATGCCCAGCTCCTCCAAGCAGTCTACCACATCATAGAAGGTGTCTTGATCAGGCAGTCCTGCCAATGTCTGCAAGAGAAGAAAAGGATACAGCCATATCTTAGGGGAATGTCACAAGGCAATGAAGACATGTTCATGGGGTCCAGTGGCCTCAGTTCTAACAACCCACAACAGTGCAAGACACATGACAAATTCATTCAATAAGGAAATCTCCTGGGAGCCAGCAGGGTGAACTTGGGACTCTTGCCCCTGGGGTACAGTGTATCAGGAGAACCTGTGACCCAGTGGGGGCTGGGAACTCCTGTGGGTGAGTTGTGACACTCATTAGGTTAGCTAGGAGAAGGGATTTAGCAGGTGCTGTCAAGGTTCCAAATCACATAATCCTCCGTGGTAAGTGGGCAAACCCTTTAAAAGAGGGCATAGGTCTCCCCTGAGCTCAAGCTGGTTTGGAAGAAAGAGCAAGACACAATGAGCTGAACAGCTGTATGGAAAGGAGTCCAGCAGACAGCCACAAAAGGCTGCCAGAGTCCATCCTGGCCAGATCTTGACTGTAGCCTTGGAAGACCCTGAGCAGACAACCCAGCAAGGACCTGTCTGAACGCCCGCCCCTTGGGAACTATGAGAGGAGCAGCGTGCATTCATTGCTCCAAGCTACCGATCGTGTGGGATTTGTCATGTGCCAGTAGAAAGTTAACGTGCTTCTAGATTTGACGTTCCGGTTATAATCAATGGAGCAGTGTGGGTTATAATTTGATGATTCACTCATATTGAAGTTCAGTGGGGCCTCTCTTTGCTCTGTGAAACTTTGGGAAACATGAGAAATTTCAAAGCAGCAACCAAGAGCCAAAAAGACAGAGCTGGGGTGGGGAGAGAGCAGCAGACTTCTGAGTTCTACCTCTCCTACCAGAGGATAATCTCAGCAGGGTCCTCTCAGAAGAGACGAAGCCTGGAGAGCTAGTGCGAGTCCCTCATCTTACATACGAGGGAGATGAAGGCTCTGGGAGGGGAGGGATTTCACATGTGACCAGAAATTACTGTAGACTGGGGGAAGCCCTTCTCAGAGCCACAAGCCCAGCCTCCACACAGGTTATTCCAGCCTGGAATCCAAGCCCTGCTCTTTGGTCCATATTTATTTCACTGCCTTTGGATTTCTAAGAAGACCACATGTATTTGAAATTTATCTTCAACATGTTAGTTTGCTTCAGAAAACACTGACAGACGCTTGCAAAGGGATCACCTCATGGCCCCGATTTCTCTGACAACCCCTACCAATGGTAGAAAGAGTGCCTTTATTTGTACACTAAATAAAGGCTTTTCGCTTTTTACACTGATCAAAGAGGATACAACTCACAATGGCTAAGGTCAGAGACGTGATCATCTTGATCACTCAAGAGACCCAAAAAGGGCACAAAACAGGAGGTTGTGACTTGGAAGCTACAAGAGATACATACATGTGGACAGGTGTAACATCACACACCTGTGTCTGCCACAGTGGTAGTCAACTGGACTTTCCCTGAGAACTGCCAATAACTAGGCCAGTGCCATCGCTGCCGCCACCCCCCCACCTGGCATGCACTCAGAGACTCTTATTGTCACCACAAGCTCACCCCCTGTTTTCCACAAAAACTGTAACATTTATTAAAGGACAAAACAGAAGAGGTGGTAAGGATAGGCAGGAGCATAGAGGGTAACTGGATCCTCCAAACTACGTAATGACCACAGAGTAGGCAACTCAAGGAAGACAGGCTAGTTGGCCTCCATTCTATCCCTCCACTCCCCCACCTTCCATTCCCAAATTTGGCATCAACAGGCAGTGGGGTGTGTGTGTGTGTGTGTATGTGTGTGTGTGTGTGTGTGTGTGTGTGTGT